>JAHWFO010057283.1:4610634-4629624 GCA_023313115.1 Rhysida immarginata | reverse complement strand
TTTATTTTCTTTATTAATATTTTCTTTATTTATATTTACCTCAACATTTTCGTCACTAAATCTCTCTATCACCCTCTACGTGAAAGAATTTTATTTTTCATATTTTGCATTGTAATTTGAAATATCAGGTTTTCATTTGAAAGTTCAAAATCTAAAGTAAAACATTCTAATTAAATTACAGCTCTTTCTGGAGCATTTTGGGTGGCAATTGTCCTAGGCGGCAATTATCCTCGGTGGCAATTGTCCTAGGTGGCAATTATCCAAGGTGGCAATTATCCGGGTGGCAGTTGTCCGGGTGGCAATTGTCCGGATACCTCACTCCATAGTATTCAAATCAGGCGATCTGATTATACTCAAGTATTTTTGGAGCCGTTTTGGAGTTCCGTGAATCATGAAAAGAAGCTAGATTATGGCAGACAATAACACGCTCATCAGAGAAAAAAAATCTTCGATGGTTGAATGACACCACACAAACAGGTATACTGATTCGCTTCTGAATTCACAGGTCCTTTCACAAATAGAAGTGTTCTAGGTCCTTTGCTTGTGATGCAACCCTAAATCATCACAAATGCAACTAGGATGAAACTTTTCGTTTGTTTGGGCCATTTCACCCATTGGAACTCTCACCACTAATTTCACTCTTATCACTAAATGTCACCTTGCCCCAGTCTTCTGTCATCCAGCTTTGACATTGTTTAGAACATCTCATTCATGCTTAACGATGCTTTCTTGCTGATAAAACCTTGCATTTATTTGAGATCTGATTCCGATTTCTCGAATACGATGATATACTGCCGTTAAACTCACATCAACTGCTGTTTCTTCCATTCCTGACAAAAATCTGCGTGCTGTTAAAGCGGTTTTACTGAACAATTCTTTTTAAGTGTGGTCATCTCGTTTAGATGTAGATGGGTGGTCTTCCAGCTTCTCGTTTAAGCTCGGAAACTTTTCCCGTTATTTGCAAGTCCATCACCACTAGGAATACAGTGGCCTGGTTAACATTTAACGTCTTTTATTTGAAAAATATTTATTAAATCCACTACCTTGCACAAAGTCATGGGGCAACCCTTATTTTACATAAAAATTAGATAATTCTTATGTATTCAAATGTTGTAGTTCATCCAAACACTCCACAACAATAGTCGCTTGTATGCTGTAGGAATGGCTCAAAGAAAGCAGCTTTCAGACTTCGAGAGGGGTACAATTGGTGGATACAATCTGCAGGCAAAAGTATTAGAGAGACGTCAACCTTATTAAACACCCCGAAATCATCCGTAGATAACGTCATTCGGGCGTGGAAAGATAAGGGCACTTAAGTGTTCAGCCCAGGCCGGGAGAATATGTCGGCCAGAGACCGAAGGGTGGTTACTGCAAACCGTAAAACATCGGTTGATGGACTGACAAGATCCTTCACAGAGTCCACTGAGGTAACTATAAGCACCAGCAGGAAACTGTATTGACTGGGTTTTCATGGGAGAACTGAGGTTAGCACACCCCGCATCAGCACCTGCAAATCAGTAAGGATATTGCACATGCAATGGTGCAAAGAGAGACCTCATTAAACTTGGAGCAATTGCGGATGGTTGAATGGAGTGACGAGTCAAGATATACCATCTGGCAATCGGATGGATAAATTTGGGTATAGCGAATGCCCGGAGAGCGTCATCTGACAAGCTGTGTAGTGCCCGCAGTGAAGTTTGGCGGAGGGTCAATAATGGTGAGAGGGGTGTGTTTCATGGTTTGGTCTGAGTCCAATCTTTTTTGTGGCTGATCATCTCTGGCAGCACTTTGGAATGGCCTTTTCTCTTTCAAAAGGATAACGCAACTTGCCAAAAAGCAAGACTTGTAGGCAGATGGTTTGATGAAATGGGGATGCAAGAACTTTACTGGCCTGAACAGAATCATGATTTCAACCCCATCGAACATCTTTGGGATGTGTTGATTGAGCGCAGGAGCGGAGTACCCGAAATCTGTGACTGAACTGTCAAAGGCACATTAGGCGGGATGGCAAAAAATTCCTGCGGAAACATCAGAAACTTGTGGAAAGCATGCCCGATAGAATAGAGGCTATGTTAATAACAAAAGGTGGGCCAACTAGGTACTAATACATGCATTTTATTAAGTGTTACCATTATGTGTTTCTGGCTAATACAGCATGTAACTGCCTCGTACATTTAATCAGCCCTCTGAATACTTCAATGTCATAGCATGCAGGGAATTATCTGCTTATGTTGGCTCTTGGAATCGTACTTAGCAGACTGATTTTTTAGATGAATACAGTAACTTGAGAACGATATAAGCATAAGCTAATCGAACGTTTTTTTTTAATGAAAGCTTAAGGGACTAATGTCGGGACTATTTTGATTATCGGATTCACAGGGCACTTTCTCTCAAGAAATGTAAAGAAAAAACATCTTTTCGTGTCCTAGATTTTAGCGTGGCAAAATTTCAACAAAAATGATTGATATGGCTAATCTTATATATAAAACAGAGATGTGTGTGGCTGGCATTCGGCTTTTTGATTGGTCTAGGATTTGAAACAATTGGTCTAATTTTCATTGTTTCCATCTTGGACTTTAGCAATCAGTATTTTTTCGTTTGTTGGAAATAATAAAGGTTACATTGTTGCTTGCCTGAATGACTCACGTTTTAAGGGGAATAGTTATAAAAAGCAATAAATAAATAAATAAATAAATAAAAATCATTATTTCTTTTATTGTTAAAATCTTTAGAGAGATGTAAGAAATTCTAAAACAAATAAGAGAATACAACTTCTCAAGCTTTTGGTGAAAAGTGAAGGTACTTTCCCTAATGAGCTTATAATTGGAGAAAATTTATTTCTCATGTTTTTGTAATGTAGTACTTCCTTTAGAGAAGTTATAGATAATCTTTATATACTAAAACTCTTGCGTGTATTTATTTATTTATCTGTCATTCTATCTCCTCCTAGACGGTTTGAGCTAGCAACTTGAAATTTTCAGGGCAGGCTTATCAATAAAGGACCTGCTCTATCGCCAAAAATCAGCCCCCTACGACCCCCCTTCCCCACTTTCTGTGGTTTTCATTTAAAATTTTCTGCTTTTGCTTTGTAATTCCCCTCAACAAGATGGCGCGGGCGGGCGAAGCCGCGGGTAACAACTAGCGTTTTTCTAAACATATAGAAAATTCTAAAGATCTCAACTGATTGTGTGAGAGAGCAGTCCTTGCTGCTAAAACTGATACTGTCAATATAAACAACCACATTCAGGACATGATTCCACGCTCTCTGACTGAATACAACTCTATTGAAACTGTTACATGTTGATGAAGAATGTTGATCAGGCTTAACAGAATTCCTCAACTCTCATATTCCATCTATGAAGTATTTTTAATATAGACAGAAATAATTCAATATTCACAGTCTTTCTTTGATATTCTAAAATGTTAAGGATGCAATGTCGAATGTTCCTGGGCAAACCCAAATGGACATAAAATTCCAGTGCGACCATTTTAAAGAATTCTTTTCGTTTTTCCAAAGTGAATATACACGTCATTAAAGATTTTTTATGTGTTCTTTTTTATATTCAAATTCAGATATTGCAAAATTTCATCAAACAAACAGCCCGAGTAACATCTAGTAGACAATAACATCTACATGGGGCTCTAGAAAACTGATGATTTATTTCTTTATTTTTCAAGAATCATTAAAAATAGAAAAGTAGAAGTACACGCAGAAAACAATCTTCCCAAGCTAGAGATCCCCTTCCGTCCGTTGCTCCACTATTTATTTTTACGATTTTTAAGGCTAACATCTTTGTAATTTGTTTTTTGTTTTTTTTTGGGGGGGGGGGGTATTACCTTAAAAAAAAAAAGAATCATCTGAGATGTTTATGGTTAAGTTACAAATCTTTGGCAAAGGAGGGCGTAACTGAGTAGATCTTGTCAATAAATTGTTTCAAAGAAAATATATTGGTTAGTATTGCAAGATCTGTGACACGCAATAAGTAAATATCACTGTAATAAAAACACATGCGTCGGAAGAAAGACTGTAAATAGCAGAATGCTGTAATTGCATTAAGCCATGCCAAAGGACACAGTGGATTGGAGTAGCCAATTTTACAGGAACATCAGCGAGAAATGCACAATGAGTCTATAAATAATAATGTTCTGCACACGAACCTACTAGCCGACAGTCGTAACATTGGTCGGCGAAAGTTGCTCACAAACAGTGACCGCCGACGTATTGCACGCATAACAAGACAAAATCGCTGTCAAACCAAGTAAGAATTACTGAAAATTGTCAATGGAGGTCCTCAGAGCGTACACTTTGAAAGGAATTTCATTCAAATAAGATTAGAAGTAGAGTACCTCGTAGGAGACCTATGCTGAACGCCGCACATTAAAAAGCGCAGTTGCAATGGGCCAACCCACTGCCAATGGCTTGTAGTGGTTGGAAACGCGTTATCTGGTCAAATAAGTTTCGTTTTTGTTTCTACTCGAATGATGCGAGGCGACGAGTTCATCGCCCTCAAATGAAGCCTTGAATGAAGACTTTACAAGGATTGCTTCAACATGGTGGTTGATCCGTCATGTTTTGAGGTGTTTTATATACACAGTATTAGGCCCCTTGTGTAAAGTTAGTGGACGCATGAGTAGACTGAATTATATTCAGCTTCAGGACAACCAGGTACTGTCTTTTGTGCAGTATTTCAAAGCCGAGTACAACATGGAGTAGCCAGTTCTCCAGGGCAGTTGCCGCGTGGACTTGGCTGCATTGGTGTGTGACTGGTTCAAAGAACCCTCATGTACAGATTTGAATCTTATTAAGAATCTCTAGGATCACTAGAAATGGGAGGTGAAACGTCGTTAAAGCCATCCTACCTATCTGGGTGAACTCCGTGATCAGCTGGAGCAAGGGTGATTAATTTTTTGTCTTGTGTGCTTATTAGGAGCTTTAGCATACTTATAAGAATGAGCCCTTGGTCTGTACGTTTATCCGGCCGTCCGCCGTTTGCACGATAACTTGAAAACGGATTAACTTTTTCAAATTCTGTTTTCAGAAATATAACCAACAAAGTCTTAGCTGGCCGTATCAACTTTTCAGAATTTTTCGTGGACCCCTTCAAGTCGAATTAACGTGCTAAAACAGTGATTGTAAAGAATACAAAGATAACGGCATGTCATATAACAATCGATTTGTCAAGAAGGAATACATTGTTACTTTCTGTTCATCTTTTAAGCATTACTGACATCGGCGCGCGCACGTGAAATCCCTTTATCGACGCAAGATTGCTCAAGTGTTCATCTTTAATATATATAAAATTCATTTTCTGTTTGCTGTTTGTTTGTTTGCCCACTGACAGTTTTTGCCATCGGATGGCGCCAACATCGCATGTCATATAGTGAATCGTTTCGCTCAAATTTACGATCGTTAATGGCGGTACTTCCGGTCCGCTTCAATTTGAAAATGCCTTCAAAACCATAATATTTCGTGTTATATAATTACCATTTTAGGTTAATGTTAACTATCTGCACAATCGCAAACGCCAGTCCCACTCTCGGCCCTATGGGCCTCGCTGGTCACTGGTTTCCGTTATTTGAACGCCTTCGGCGTTCTGTCTACGACGTCCCCCTCCGGGGGCAAATAACTGATATATAACCTATATGGTTACAGGGGGCAGTTGTTTCCCCTCGGCCGGTTACAGGAATCGCGACAATTCAGTTTGCGGATTCAGTCATCGCGCGATTGTGCAGATAGTTAACATTAACCCCATTTAAACTACGACGGTATGAATAAGTCTTAGGGTGCAAGTGAACAGCAGATTATATCTAGATTACCTGTCTGTATTTCATTTTCAATGATCGACAACATAGCCCCCAAAAGGAGAAACGAAACGGAAGTTTTGCGTCTCTGAGGTCTGAGTTCTCCAGCTGAATTTGTTTTTCGCGTTTGTTTTTTCTGGCGTGCCGCATTTTAACATCAACGCTGACTGGAAAACTTTGGTTGTTTTTTCACGGTAGAGGGCTTTCTCTTATCAGTGGGTGCGTTCGCGAAACAGCCACTTTTTCCACTGTTGAATTTCCCCTGAATCGAGTGGAATTGGCGTGAATTCACGAAAAGCGAGAGAATTGCGAACGCCTCAGTGAATGATGAAGTAATGGCGATTGTCATTAAAGACCAAAGCCTAAAACCTGGTTGGGCCCCTTAATCCACGAAGGCTTTGTGAAAGAGTACATGAGTCATTTACTTATGTTTTGTGAAGACATAAGTAGAAAACTGATAAAACACGAGAAAAGAGTGAACAAGGCGAAGGAAATATTTTAAAACTTGCAAAAGTAAAATGAAAAAATAAAAATAATAATTTGGTAAAATCAAGATAAATTACGAACGTAAATCTAATAAATAAGCCTATTCTATAATTTTCTTGAGTTTTAAAAGTCTGTACTTTAATTATTTACTATGTAAGACTTATTTTTTTAATCGTTTTTAAACAATTCGTAGTAAACTGTCCTCATTTGCATATTATATTATAATTCGATCTGGTTTTAGTTTTACTATGCTATTAGCAGTGAACCATTAAAAATAAATTAAAATAAATAGATACACAAATTTAATGCAAATACATTAACATTAAATTGGTTATTACATACAGAATATAGTTATACACTGATGTCTATAACTTAATTAATTTAAGTCACGTGGTTTTGAGAATAATTTTGTAATTTTATGGTTTTTAAATTATTTTGTAATTTTTTAAAAATGAAATTTTATTGGTTAAAATAGTAATTTAAAAAAATCAACTTTACAACTGGTTAAGAATGCAATTTAAAAAAAATACAAATTTAATACAAATTTACTTGATCTGATTTTAGTTGACTCAATATTTGATTAATCGATTTACTAAAAACTCGATCTGGTTTTAGGTTTCTCATCATACGTCATTTTTCACTTTTTCCACTGGCTTTTTGTGGGTGAGAAAAGTGGCAGGAAGTTGGAGGAAAAAGTGAATTCACTTTGAATTTTCAAACGCCATGAATTCACTGGTGGTGGTTTCTCGAACGACAAAGTGGAAATAGTGGGAAAAGTGGCTGTTTCGCGCCCATTGCAGGCCATGCACAATGATGTCAACAACGATAAAGACTGGATCGACGAACACCACCTAAAGAGAAATCCTGAGCGCGGAAACGTCATACATTATTACATCATGATTCGAAATCTTAACGACCCATCTATAAGCGCTTCGCTATTCAAACGTTTCTAAGAAAATGATAAGCACCAGGCATAGTTCTCGATGAATACTGTGGACGCACGTTCAAACCACGGTCTATAGACATTCATGGTCATCGAGCTCCATTGTTAAAATGAAGCTAAAGTTTCTAGCTCCCGGTAGGGCGGGAACTCTATTGAAAAGTGGCGCTGCATGTACAATCTGCCCAACTGCGCCTGTAGCGCCAGCCTATCGGCAGACAGAAACTTTACTTTCGTATTCAGTTTCAATGAAAATCTCTATCGTAGGTTGCGGTCGGGAATAGTGAGATCTATGCGGCACCTGGCGCGATCTGTTTTCCTTAGCTTCTCGAAACAATGGAAAATGGCCGAAGCTCGATGACCGTGAATATCTATAGACCGTGGTTCAAACTAAAAATGTCAACAACAATAAAGAATAATGAAGTCTTTATTGTTGCTGACATCATTGCATTAAATATACATTTAAGATATTTATCTTAATAACTTTCTGTTGAAATTCTACTGCCAAAAAAGTCCCTATAATTCCATGAGAGCTAAAAAATTATTTTCAGCTTTTTTTTAATGTTCAAAATTATTTTCTTATACTTTACTGAATGGCTGCCAGACATAGGTGCACGATGATAAGTGTGAATTTTTCCAGGCAATTCTTTAGACATGTGCCTGTGTTATCGCTTGCGAACACTTGATCCCAAGTCCCTTGATTTAGCATTGAGTTTCCTCCTATGGTATATATCTATCCCTATGTTTATAAGGTGATGGCTATGCCAACACCACCTCTACTCAAAGCCTGAGCACGAAAACGTCGTACATTGTTACATCACCTCAACCAACACCTCCTAGAAAGAAGGTCTGCAGACAAAAGGTTACATCATCATGAAGCAGCTATTGTTATTCGTATTTCTACCAATAATAAGCTCTAAATTTGGTCGCTTGATGATGATGTAAGAATGTATACATCTTTTGTCCGCGGCCTTCTCTTTAGGAAGTGTTGCATCACCCACAGTAGGGTATTGTTACTCATGATTCTACGAATATTAAGCCCGAAATTGTCCCTACCGTAGGTGATGTAACAATATATGATTTTTCCGTGAGCAGGCTTTCTCTCTAGGCTGTATTGGTTAAGACTTCTATTGCATGATTTTGGCTACAGTCCAAACTTTTTAACAATCGTACAACGTAACAAATTCTTATAGATCTGACAATGATAAACCTAAGAAATCTTGGGGAAAAAATGGGAGCGGTGTCATTTTTCTCGCAGGAGATTTTCGCCAAACCCTTCCAATTATTCCACGATGAACATCTGCAAATGAACTCAGTGCTTGCCTCAGAGTATCCACCATTTGGAAATTTGTCCACACAAAAAAATAATTACTAATATGATGGTGCGTAATCTTGAAGACCACAATCATAAAATTTATAAACAACTACTCAGTTTTGGAGACGAAAAATTACCCACAATTGCATCAGGTTTAATTTCCCTCTCTTCTGATTTCTGTATACTGTTGTCGTCAGTGCGAGAAATAATGATACATAATATATTCCCGAACATAGCCACAAAAATTGAGGACCGACAGTGGCTTTGAGAACGTACAATTCTTGCACCAAAGAATGACAATGTAAATAAAAAACGACATCATTTTGCAAGAGTTGCCAAGATCTTGCATTACATATAAATCTATTGACACTATTATAGACCAGGAGCAAGCTGAAAAATAACCCACAGAATTTTTAAATTCATTGGAATCCACCTGGAAAGCCACCACATTAAGTTCAATGTGAAAGTAGGGCCAGTAATAATATTGAGAAATTTGGATTCCCCCAAATTATACAATGGTACTAGACTGTCACTAATTTTATGCCCACTATCACCCAGACAACAATTATCTAGGTTACAATCTCCTCTGGGATTTGTTTTCGCAATGACAATTAACAAGGGCAATCTCTTTATGATCCTAATGGCCTGACAAAAAATAGTTTACCCAAAGGCATTCGAGTAACATTCTATGTCAAAATAATGGTCTTTTATGCATAACTAACGTTTATTAATTTTTTGTAAAAAACTTAATTAGAATTAATAATAACTTATGGTGCCAATTACAATACTTGAACAATTTTGGATTTAATATATTATGTTATTATATAATCTTTTAATTTTCATAAAACAATTTTGCTGATTTTTGTGAAATTTTTTATGTAATCGTATTATTGTTACTATTTAATAGCACGTTTTTTTTTCTTTCAATCATAGCGGACGAAGCCGCGGGTAATCAGCTAGTAATCGATATTATTAAGTAGCGGAAGAATGGAGCCGTCCCCTTCACAATTTCTACATATTTTGAGGTAGAAGGTTGAAATTCGGAATGTAGCTTACTATGGGCAAGCCCATCTGCACTATTTAGTTTGGTTTGGATTGGTACACAGGGGTCGGAATTACGGGGGTGGGATTCAGGGAGGGCATCATATTTGTGTGCTATTTAGGTACGTAAAGGCGTGAAATTCGGTATCCAGATTCCTCTATGCAAGATATATAGTAATATGAAGTTTAGGCCGAATTGTTCCAGTGGGGTCGGATTTGCGGGGGTGGCAGTCACTTGGTACTTATAACTATGGCAACATATGACATGTGATATATCATACGTTCGGAAATGATGAGAAAAAAAAGAAGATACGAGGTTTTTTACATTTTCTACATATTACGTTCGAGAAAATCAAGTTTTTTGATTAAAAAACTTGGGGAGAGGTAAAAAGTGCAGATAAAGGGGTATAAATAGATGACCGCAGGATCTGCCACTTGCCTTACCCTACTCGGGAGAGGGGGGGGGGGGGTTAATTTCTTTTTAATAAATGTATACATGTATTTCTGCTTCCCTGCTAAAGCTCCTCCTTGGAATGTTTACAAGATTTTATTGTATAGTGCTTTTCAATATTTACTCCACCAATAGACTCAGAGCTTAAATATACACAGTGTACACGAATCATCACAACAATCGATAAAACACGCTCCATTGGAAAGTTAACTGGGAGCGCGTTCACTGCAATGCTGGGAAGATGTGCAGCTATAAACAATTCCCTCTGCTCGTGCTCTCCGTATATTTGAAAATGTAAATACGGATAGCTGAGCAAACCGATCACATAAGCGCTTTTCTAACGAAAATCGGATGGAAAGTTAGCAAGTACTCCTCTGTCAAGGAAAAACAACCTTAGGCTTTAAGTAATGAAATATTATAAAGTTACTTTTATAAATTTTCTTGACATAATTAAGCTCGTCTGTTTTCATTATCATGATACCAAACTAGACAATTTTCGGTTAAATGTTTAATGGTTTTAAGAATATTTTTATTTGCCTTTTTTATCGAGCGGAATACATGAATATGGTAAAGGAATTTAAATTTTAGGTAGCTTATTCATGTTGGCTAGTCAAATTTATATTAACGTGCGTTTCGTATGGGAATAAAAGGTTTATGTCAGAAATAAAATATTTGTTTATCCATTTAGGCCTATAAATATTCTATAAAGACAATAAACTTTTATAAAGCCAAAATATTTTCAACGATACTGGCAAATTCATGAAGCTCTGCAAACAAATTTGTTTAAAATTTATTCTAACATGGTTCTGGCTAACATTAAAAACAAAATCAGATTTTAGATTTAAAGATATCGATTTCTCCCTTACTGCAGATTTTATAGTTCAAAGGAGATGATATGCGAATGTTTAATTCATTGGATGGATTAGAGATTTATGTTGTGCGTTTAGATTGATGGATTTCGGAATATTTAACTTCTGAACTATTGAAGTTTAGAGAGCGATTGGCGTGAACTTTCCGGCCATTATGAATAATGGATGATTACTGTAGTTTAAAAAAATATAATATTTCACGGAATATTAGGCATAAATCCTATGGAATGTTATACACGAGAAACAAACACGCATAACAACGTAGCATAGCAATAAATATTTACACTTCACTTTTTGGAGATAAACGATGTGATCAAAAGAATAGGAACAATTCAAGGTTTTCACAATTGCTACTCAATTGACCCTAATTAATGCAAAACAACGTTAATACCCCTTTCGTATAATTAGCCGTGAAGACTACGAATGAGAGAACCAGTTTTGATATTAAATATATTTTATATAGTAGGCTATTCTTTCAGAAACATTTTGGCGAAATGCAAGAGAAGTGCATTACGTAACTCTATATATCCGTACGAACAGCCATTTGCAAATGAATAATCTATAGGGCTGAGTTCAAGATACATTAAGTGTCAGGTTCGATGTAACATTCAATATGCACATACATAACAATGTAAAGTTACTGAGAGGTGTTAAATTGACTCTATCTGCATTTATTTATCTTTTGTTAATTGACCCCTTAAATTTTCTAATCGTCCTAAATTAAATTAAAGTAAATTAAATAATAAAACTCTAGCGATTTCTTTGTAATAATCCTCGTAGATATTTCCAATATGATTAATGATAAATGATCAAATTTAAGATGATAAAAATGATAAATAAAAACGTTTTCGGATCCTGCTTCTAAACCCATCATCAAGTTATTTTAGAATTACTGTTTATTTGACTATTATGACTTGTTTGTTTTTCGGTAATTGTTGTAATTTCCAATGTTGTGAATTTTATAATTATGCTGCTTGTTTAATTATTTTATATTTGTTTAAATTACAGACCATGTTTCTGATATTTCAATGTTTGGTTTGCTAAATTGTTTTCTTTTGATATTATAAATAGTTTCTTTAAATATTCTTTTATTTTGATTTTGTTCTTTTGTTAGAATTTTAACATTTTCCAAGATTTAAAATTTTTATATCTTTCTTTATTACAATGATTTGCTAAATGGTTGTTTGTATAATTTAGTCCAATTGCTTGTTTGTGCTCACTTATTCTTGTGTTTAGCATTCTTGTTTGTCCAGTGAAGACTTTGTTACAATTCTATGTTGTTATTTACTCAGAATTTCTTATTTTTTGATATGGTATCTTTAAATTGTGGAGTGTTCAATTCTTCATTTTGTTTTTCCTTCTTCATCCATTTTGTCGATTATAGTCCTTAAAATGTTGTTTATAATATTTGGTATGATGTGTATGTTTTCATTTTTTGTTTTCTATTATTTGCTTAATTTTTGGAAAATTTTCTTTATTATATTCAATGGATAATCTATTTTTATTTAAGTTAGAATGCACAATAAATAAACCATTAACGAATGACATAACAAAGTACCGGCTAAACTATACCAGTCGCAGAACCATTGGCGAAAACCAGTAATTAATCATACACGTCCCCACAGAGTTCGAAGGTATCATTGAATCAATTTGGATTATCATTAATTTTACGTTATATTCATTCATGACACATCGTTCCAAGTTGTTTGATATATTACATGCCATATCTTAGCATTGAAAGTTTCCAATGGGCAATAATGATACCATTAAACCACGTACCTTTGAACCAATTTGGATTATCAATAATTTTACGTTAAATTTATTCATGGCACATGATTCCAAATTGTTTGACATATTACATGCCATATCTTAGTAGTGAAAGTTCCAATGAACCATAATGGTTCCACTAAACCAGGTGCCTTTGAACCAATTTCGACTATCATTAATTTTACGTTATATTCATTCATGACACATCATTCCAAGATGTTTGATATATCACTTGCCCTATTTTAATATTGAATGTTTCCAATGGACCATAATGATACTATTAAACCACTTACCTTTGAATCAATTTGGATTATCATTAATTTTACGTTATATTTATTCATGACACTTCATTCTAAGTTGTTGATATACTGCATGCGATATCTTAGCATTGAAAGTTCCAATGAACAACAATAGTTCCACGAAACCAGGTGCCTTTGAACCAATTTCGACTATCATTAATTTTACGTTATATTCGTTCATGTACGTCATTCCAAGTGGTTTGATATATTACATGCCATATCTTATCATTGCAAATTTTTGAGGGTGTCATAAGGGTACCATTAGAGCACGTGCCATTGTATCCATTATGCCAATCTTCATAACAGTTCATTCGCGGAACCATATTTATCAATTGACGAAAACAGTAATTAATAACCACTTATAGCTCGTCGTAACGATTTGTTTGATATATTACTGGTTCAATCTTTCCATTGAAAAATAGAGGTACCATTTGTGCACGTGCAAATGAACCGATTTAGATAATATTTGTGATTGGTTCGTGTCATGAACCATATTAATCGACTGTGACGAAAACAGATTTTGAAATCTTTCATAGCCTCGGAGGAGTTAGAGTTACGGACGGACAGACAGACATACATGTTTCCCCACGCTGATAGCATAAAGCACCTTTCGGTACTTAAGAAAGCTGACAAAAACAATGGATTAATTTTCTTAGATTTAAAAATAAAAAGAACAAAAGAAATCTATCATTTTTCTGTACAACAAATAAACAAAAAATTAGGCCACATTATGATTCCCAATAACCAAAGTGGCAAAAAATTAACACAATCAACCAAAATATAAACAGGATAAAAAACTTATGCACACCAGAAAACGTACCACAATGTTTATAAAACCCTTAAGACTAGACTAATAAAAATTAAATTTTCAAAAATTTTAATTAACAATTATAATAAAGTATAAGAAATTATAATCAAGTAAAATTTCCAAAAGTTAAACATAAACAAAAATGAAGACATACACATCACACAAAAATTAAAAACAACATTTTAAGAATGAAGAAAAACAAAATGAAGAATTAAGCAATCTACAATTAAAAGACATCATATCAAAAATAAGAAATTCTGAAAAAAAAGCCAAGATAGTT
This sequence comes from Rhysida immarginata, assembly GCA_023313115.1. NCBI lineage: Eukaryota > Metazoa > Arthropoda > Chilopoda > Scolopendromorpha > Scolopendridae > Rhysida > Rhysida immarginata. The sequence goes on along the minus strand of JAHWFO010057283.1, from coordinate 4,615,566 downwards.
TATGAAATCCTACGTCAAAACTGGACAAACAAAACAAAAAACTCTAAGCACAAGAATAAGCGAATAGGAACGAGCAATTAGACTAAATTACACAAACAACCATTTAGCAATACATTATAATAAAAAAATACATAACCCATCTTGGAAAAATATTAAAATTTTAACAAAAGAACAAAATCAAAATAATAGATTAATAAAAGAAACACTATTTATCAAACCAAACGATAAAAATTTAGCAAAACCAAACACTAAAATATCAGAAATATAGGCAGTAATTTAAACAAATGTAAAACAAAAACTCACAACAATAGAAACCACAACAATTATAAAAAAAAAAACCAAACAAGCCACAAAAATCAAATACGCTAAAATAACTTCATGATGGTTTCAGAAACAGGATCCGAAAACGTTTGTATTTATCATTTATGATTCATCATTTTTATCATCTTTCATTTTATCATTTATCATTATACATATTGGAAATATCCAGGAGGATTATCACAAAGAAACTGGTAAAATTTATTTATTTATTTATTTAATAGTTAAATACAATAGTGACCTAACCGGGGCCCGTATGGCCAATGACCGACATGTAAGGTCCCCAGTTAAAACATAAAATAAAGAAAAGTATTGAATTTAACAACTATTAGTATTAATTTTATTTTAAAAAAGCAAGAACTTTAACATTTTTTGAATACATTAATTGAAGATATAATATGAATAGATTCAGGCAGAATAGACCTTCATTTGACACCAGTGAAGAAGACGCATCTCCTTTGGTAAGTTTAACGCATGAATGGGGGTCTAATAAAATTAGCGGAGCGAGTGGAGTAAGAATGATAATTATTGGAGTGGAAAGGACTAACAAGTAAGTGAGAGTTAATGATCTTAAATGAGAGTTAATGAATAACATACAGTATATAGCTGTAAAATGTAGATTTGGTAAGCAATTAGAATACCTAAGGTTGAAAAAGATTATATAATTTACTTTAATTTAATTTAGGACAATTGCAGAATTTAAGAGGTCAATTAACAAAAGATAAATCAATGATATAGACACATAAGAATGGTTGGGTCAGGTCAAGTCGGCGAAAAAACTAAATGCTCTAATGTCGAAGGACTGTTCTACTGGTATGAGAGGATTATAACTTGCTTCATGAAAACATTTTCTACACCATAATACTAACGAAGCCAGACCTCATGTTATGATATGGCATGTCGTGTCAGTAGTTTCATATCACTTTCGCGAAATCCTGACTCCAACCTCGGTGGAACAAACTCTTGATTCTTCTGAGCATGCAACATGTTTTCTATTCATAAAATGGAAGCTCTTTTATCCACAGTTTCCCGTAGAAGGGTACACTGCTATGCCTCACTCGAGTGGCACTCAGAGTGTAGAGTGTGGCATCGTCATGCTTTCTGCAACATCATTGAAATTTACGGGCTATTTGCTTAACAGGAGAACTTGCATTCTATAATGTCTTCTTTGACCCTTATCATTAACCACTTTGTTCCGCCCATTGTGTGGTCTCAAGTTGCATGTTTTTTTTTTTTTTAAGATTCGTTTTACATTAATTTTCCCTAGACACTGTAATACGTGACTATTGTGGAATGATAGTTATTTAGGAAACTCTTCTAGAAACTTCATCCAAAGACACATATTGACTATGTTGCTAGGTTAGTAAAGCAAAACTTAAAATTATAGGACTTCATTCCACCTTATATATTTAAGAACTGAATCACGGTTACGTATATTAAATAATTGGATAATCACTCAACCTTTGAATTTCACAAATAAAAAAGAGATTCAGTATAAGTATGATTCAAGTTTTCTGATGAAAGATACCGTGCTTAATAAATAAAACTTTACTCTAAATAAAAAAAAAAAATTTTTTTTCTCTTTAAAAATAAAATCAGTTCCTTACTGTTAATGACATGCTTTTGACACAGACAAATATTCACTTCCGATTTCTGTATCAAAATCAGATGGTGATAATTTTTTTATCGATTTTATTCAAATTAATCGTTTTCGTCAAACTTCACCACCATAAATCAAATTAAATTACTCTTTCGGCAGACACTCCTTTCGGCAAATAAAATGTTATCACCTTTTAAATAATATATAGCAAAAATAAACTTCGCAAAAATTTTCTAGAAATACTCAAACAAAGTACATTAGTAGTTTGTAAATTACTAAAATAAGTATAATTATAAAACTGACGGTCAAAACCATTTTGGTTTATAACATTGAATATCCGCAGCAAAGAGTTGGTTTGTACGTGTATATCAGGTCGTTTTCATGGCTATTTTAATGAATTCTAGCTAATTCCATGAGTACGGTGTTTTAATTACTTAAAAGAGCTCTTGAATACCATTATATATTTGCTTTAATGGCTGCTGCTAAGAATTTTGGTCGTCTTCCAAAAATATTAAAAAATGTCTTCTTAAAGTTTAAGGATGAATTCTTATTTGATGTTAGTAATAAGCTAACTAAATTAACTATTTCTATTTTAAATAATAATAAGATATCATGAAAACCATAAGAAAATTTAGCATTTAAATTTTAAACGTGAACTTTATGTAATATGACATGTAAAGGAAGATATTCTAAAACAGCGATCAATATCAAGTTTAGTCTTCTTTTCGGCCGTCCTCTTTAGTTTCGAATGCGTTTTGATAGGATTAAGTATTCCCAAAGAGAACGAAACGAGCATTACATTTCATAAATAAACATTTGAATAAAAGAAATATGAAGTTCTTAATAATTAATTCCTTTCTACTTCAAATGCTCATGCGTCGACTTCAAACAGACATACTGGGAGGTCAAAAAATCTTTCCAACAGTACAATATTTTATTACAATAAACTGCCATCGTTATAGCTGTATGGTTGGTCGCACGATAAAAAGTAACTCATGAAGACCTTTTAAAATGTCAGTACACTTCTGCATGTGCAACCACTGTCGCCTGCAAAACGTCTAAGCGATATTCAATTTCGATTTGTTTTTTCTTTTTTTTTTTTGAGTGAGCAATCTTTGTTCTCAATGTGCCCGGATCAGATATACGCGTTGCAAACACTCTATTCTTGACATATCACCATAGAAAAGTGTCTAGGGGAGTTATGATAGCGGAAGGGAGCTCACACTACTCGTCCCTTTAAAGCAGTATACCATAAATAGAAAAATAACCATTAAGGAATGACATAACCAAGTACCGAAAGGTTAAACTAAACCATTCGCGGAACTATATTTTTAAACGGCCCTATGTTAACATTGGAAGTTTCTAATGGACCATTATGATACCATTAAACCACGTACCTTTGAAATAATTTCAACTATCATTAATTTTACGTTATATTCATTCATGACACATCATTCCAAGTTGTTTGATATATTACATGACATATTTTAGCATTGAAAGTTCCAATGAACCATAATGGTTCCACTAAACCAGGTTCCTTGAAACCAATTTCGACTATCGCTAATTTTACGTTATATTCATTAATGACACCTCATTCCAAGTCGTTTGATATATTACATGCTATATTTTAGCATTGAAAGTTCCAATGAACCATCACGATACCACAAAACCAGGTTCCTTGAAACCAATTTGGACTATCATTAATTTTACGTTATATTCATTCATGACACCTCATTCCAAGTCGTTTGATATATTACATGCCATATTTTAGCATTGAAAGTTCCAATGAACCATAATGGTTCCAGTAAAACAGGTGGCTTGAAACCAATTTCGACTATCATTAATTTTACTTTATATTAATTCATGACACATCATTTCAAGACGTTTGAAATCTTACATGCCATATTTTAGCATTGAAAGTTCCAATGAACCATCAGGATTTCACTAAACCAGATTCCTTGAAACCAATTTGGACTATCAATAATTTTACGTTATATTCATTCATGACACCTCATTCCAAGTCGTTTGATATATTACATGCCATATTTTAGCATTGAAAGTTCCAATGAACCATCATGGTTCCACTAAACCAGGTTCCTTGAAACCAATTTGGATTATCATGAATTTTACGTTATAATCCTTCATGGCACCTTATTCCAAATCGTTTGATATATTACATGCCATATTTTGGTATTGAAAGTTCCAATGAACCATAATGGTTCCACTAAACCAGGTTTCTTGAAACCAATTTGGACTATCATTACTTTTACGTGATATTCATTTATGATACATCATCACAATTTGTTTGATATATTACATGCCATATCTTATCATTGAAAATTTTTGAAGGTGTCATAAAGGTACCATTAGTGCACGTGCCAATGTTTCGATTGCAACAATTTTTAAAATGGTTCATTTCCTGAACCATATTTATTGGCCGAAATAGTAATTTATATTCGCTTGTATCTCGTCATTAAGATTTGTTTGACATATTACTTAATATATCTGTCCATTGAAAATTGCTAGGTGGGGTCGTGATGGTGCCATTTGTGGACGTGCTAATGAACCGATTTAGATAAAATTTATGATTTTTACATGGCATGTACCATATTCATCGACTGACGAAAATAGTAATGAATAACCGCATCTATCTCGTCATTACGATTTGTTTGATATATTACTCAATATTTCTTCCCATTGAAAATTACTGGGCGGGAAAATAGAGGTACCATTTGTGCACGTGCCAATGAACCGATTTAGATAATATTTGTAACTGGTTCGTGCCATGAACCATATTCATCGACTGACGAAAACAGACTTTGAAAATCTTTCATAACCTCGGAGGAGTTTGAGTTACAGACAGACAGACAGACAGACAGACAGACGGACAGACAGACAGACAGACGGATAGACAGACGGACAGACACGTTTCCCCACACTGATAGCATAAAGCACCTTTCGGTACTTAATAAAAAATAAATTTGAAAAAAATATCGCAGACTGAAGCTGTAACT
>JAHWFO010057283.1:4472823-4580634 GCA_023313115.1 Rhysida immarginata | reverse complement strand
GTCGTCAATCAAAATCACCTCCAACCAAGAGGGGGTATTTTCTCCTTTATATTATGGATGACCTTTATGGGTTCATCACGCTTCTTAACTACTTCAGTGTAATTCCCTTGGAATTTATTTAGGAAGGGTGAGATTATGGAAGCTTAGCTTCAAGTGCCACTCGAATAACGTTTCACTACACTGCTCGATTGTCGATTGTCCGTTAGGATTGGTTAATATCATGATGGTTATGCGACGTTTAGTATTTAATAATGTCTTCATGTTTAACGGTTTGTTTTACCGCATGTCAAACGGCACACCGATGGGCAGTAGTATTAGTCCCTGTTTAGCCAACCTATTTATCAGGAAATTAGAAAACGTCGCAATCAGTACTTTCAACTACTTTCCATCCATGTGGCATAGATACGTCGACGACGTCTTTTGTATACTTGATTCTTATAAAGAAGATATTAATGAATTCCTTGCAGCCCTAAATGGACTAAATCCATATATTAAATTTACTATGGAAATAGAACAAAAAAATGCTCTCCCGTTTCTAGATCTTCAGATCGTGAGAATAGGAAACGGCCTACAATTTGAAGTCTACAGAAAGCCGAACGTTGTCCCTGCCTACATCACAAAAGATTCTAACCATTCTAGGGCACACAAACTAGCGATGTTTCATCACCAAATTAGACGCGCTCTACTTTTACCGCTAAATAATGAGGTTAGGGAAAAGGAATTCAATTTTATCCGAGCCTGTGCCAAGTTTAACGGTTTTAATTATGACGTAGTCGATAAATTAACGTTAAAAATCAACTCCCACTTAAAATTAAACAGGATCACTACCCTTGGACAAAAATGCAAGAAAGATTTTAAAAATTCCTTAGTCCTACCGCTTAATGTAAATTTAAACAAGGGTTTAGAAAAATCTGCAAGGATTTCAATTGCATAGTGGTTTATAAAAGCGCAAATACCATAAAAAGCTATATGAGTTCTATAAAGGACAAAATCCGCATAGATGAAAAAGCGGGGGTATACAAATTGAAATGTGCGTCATGTGGTCATTTTTATCTTGGATCCTCGAAACGTGGTGTTAAAAACAGGCTAAAAGAACACCTGGCCTGCATAAGAAATGCTAATATAGGAGTATCAGCTTTCGCCGACCATGTACTAAACGAGAAACATGATTATGCAAATGAGCTATTTGACGTGGTGCACAGTGGTAGTAATTATAAACTATTGTATCTTCTTGAATCTCTTGAAATTGTAAAAAATAAAGCGACTAATAACCTATTAAACAGGGATGAGGGCCCCATGCCAGTATCTCCATGGTTGCCTTTAACAAAATACTTGAACAAATAAATAAATCATGTAATTCTTGCAGTAGACTACCCGCCTCCCAGGTGTGATCGCTTTATTTTATTTTGTTCAATTTGGTGTTTGTTTCTTATTTCGTGTATTATATAGGCGGTTTCTTTTTTGTGTATTATTTATTATCGCTATTATAATGTATTGGTTAAAGCTCTATGAACTTCGATGTTTTTTATTTTTTATCAGCATTTATTGTTAAGTTGACGACTTTTGTAAAGGTCAGGGAAAACAGACTCGCTTTGCTCTGATTGGCTATTTGGTGCTAGCGAGATGTTATATCTCTTTCCTCCGTTGTTCGATTGATTTTAGGTTTTTTCTATTACTGTATATATATGGGTATTGCCCGTCTGTAAATCACTCACTGATGATAGATTTTTGAAATCCGAAATGTACATCTGAGTCAGTAAATTTTTTTTTTTTTTTCTATGTGGAGTAGTGTTTTCTGTTTTTTCCTTTATCTAACAGTATACCACCCAACAATGCCTTTTGTAACCAGGTTGTGGTCGTCCACATTCCCTCCTAAAATTACTCTGTAAAGTGTTCGGTGACTTCGTTTCATTGAACTATAAAACATATTGCGCTTTCTCCTAACTAACGTTTCTGCGATTGTAGCGTCTCCTGTAACAATTTAGCCACTACCTAAAACAATGAGAAAAAAAAACTTGATGAGTTAATCTTTCTCTTATAACTGTAATAAAATGCTAACCATACAGCCGTAACTGTATTAGTTTTCTGTAATAAAATTTTATAATATTGGAAAGGATTTTTAGCCATGACCTATATAAAGTCATAAGGCCTTGTTTTCGGTAATACCTACCTTAAAAAGCGCAAGAAGAGCCTTATAGTTAATGAAGGGTCTCATGTAATAACCGCAAGCGTTTCTAGACAGGGGCATTTGATTTTACTACTATCTCAATTGATTTGTTCCCCTAGAGCTTAAATTAATTCGGAAGTCTCCTTCACCCCGCAACCGTGTCAAATCATCTCAAAAGCCATGGCGTGTCAAGATTCTAAGCTCCGCCAAACTAATCATCTTCGACTTGGATGTCAACAACAAGAAACCTAAGGAAATATCGATTTTAGTAAATTGATTACATCCGCCCGCAACTCGAATGAGCTTATGTCTAATCCTTATAAAGTCTTAAATTTGTCCAATCAATATTTCCCAATAAATAATTAACACCTTCTCAATGATGAACGAAATAGATTTGCATCCTGAACTGCATACAATAACGGCGGTTAGCGCTCTATAGTGCCCGGCACGAAAGAAAAAGGAAACTGGCGCTTGCGTAAATGAAAAAACAAAGCGACTACCCTGTTTCTTGTTCGTTCCTGATTGGTTGAACGAGTTTTTTTCACTTACGCGTACGCAAGTTTCCTTTTTTCTTTCGTTCTGGGCACTATAGATTCGTTACCTAAAGCCCAATACTATTATAGCAATGAATAAATAGAAATGCGAGCATGAATTATCCTTGCAAGAATTATGAGTGAATATAACGAGTAAATAATGATAGTGGGAGTAGGTTTAGTAGCACGTGCCCTAAAGGTACCATATAATACCATATGTACTGTTGAAATTTTTAATGCTAAGATATGTCATGTAATATATCAAACAACTCGTTACAACGCGTCATGAGTGAATATAACGAGTACATAATAGTGGGAATTTGTTTAGTAGCACGTGCCCTAATGGCACCATATGGTACCAAATGGTAATGCTGGAACTTTCAATGCTAAGATATGGATGTAATACAAGGTCTTTATAATTAAAGTTCCATTTTGACATGGCCATAAAAAAAAACTACTGGACCAAAATCTATAATACTTGGTAATATTATACAAGACGGCATGGGAAGTTCATACCCACCAAAATAAAATTAGTTCAAAAGGTCACCATCAGCATGGAATGGCGCTCTATGCAATATTCGTGTATGAAATTTGACACGAAGACACAGGTTAACAAGTCTTTAATCGTTACTAAAATTAGTTACATGTTGAATGTGGCCTCCACCATAACGTGAAAGCAGGTTACACCAGATTACTGCGTTCTCAACTGTAGCTCGTAGCATATCAGGAGGAATTTTGCTCACCTGCCGGCGTATCGCATCTTTCAGTTCCACCAAATTCCTGACGTTATCACCATAAACAGTGGCTTTGAGGTTACCCCAGAGCCAGAAGTTACAGGGGTTGATATCTGGTGACCGGGGTGGCCAATCAAGGGGGAAGTTTCGGCCTATAATCCGTTCATCTGTGGAATGTTACTGAAGTAACTGTTTGACACATATACCAATATGAGGTGGAGCCCCATCCTGCATAAAAGTCGTTGTGTCTAAAAAGCCACGTTGCTGAAGTTCTGGTATCACAAAACTTCTTAGCATCGACGCCATGTTACCTTGTATTTCATTAAAATGGCGAAATATCAGTTTGTCCGAAACAGTCCCGAAACAGTCCGAAGCAACCAGACACTTAGGGGTTCCTTCGGACATTGCAGAGATTGTTTAAAATATATAAATATACAGGGTGTTTCATAATTGGTGTCCCGTCTTTAGGTCCAAATAATGACTCAAGGGGAACAGACTGGGGAAAAATGAATATTGATTATTTGGTTTTAATGTCCCCTAATTCAGAATAAAATCATTTCGCGACCCTGGGGGTGAAGGGGTAAATTTTGAAAATTTTAATTTTGTAGGGGTAGGGGTTAAACCCCATGTGTTATTTAGAAAGTTGTAGGGCATCATGTAAAATGTGTGTTTAGCTAAAAACCCGGTGAAAAAATCTCATGCCCTGCCCCCTTTATCGAGTGGGTAAAGTAAAAGATATAGCTAGCCGATGTGGACCAAATAATCAACATTAAAACCAAATAAGAAGATATTCACGAAAATGTAGTGATGCGGTCTCTGAGACCGCGCGCTACCGCTGGAGTGGCGAATATAAATCGCTCCAATACCCTCAGAGGCGAATGTTTTATATGTCCATGGCATTACTAATATCACTGTGGAGAATGGGTGTGCTCTGAGACCAACACCTCTGGAGCAATTGCTAGGTTGTCTTCTCGGGAAAGGCCTTCTACCAGAGCCAGGCAATGGGCGATATGTCGAGTCTTCACAGGAAAATGGGCGGTTGAAATGGGAGCGGAATTTCGAGAGTAATGCTGCGAAAAACGGTGCCGTCAACCCCGCTTAGAAGTACGTGGGTGGGCTGCTCGGACGTACAGCACTCAATTCCTTTTTCCTCCCGTCGTCTTCCTGATTCTTTGTGGCAAATGCAGGAATCTTTGAACTTTACCGCTGACGAGCGAGAAGTCTACTTGTTTCTCGGCGGTCATCGGACGAGCTTCTTTTCTGCAATTCACTGAATGAGAAAGATTAATTATGTTTCACTCAGCAGATTTATCCGTAAGGAGAGAGAATTTATGTCATCATTAGCACGCTGGGCTAAACCTTCCATCCAAGCCGCGTCTTTGTCAACGTTTTTGGGCCGGATCATCGAGTTTTCCAAGATCGGCGATTCAGATAACACAAGTTGCCACTCAAAGTTCCCGCGTAATTCTCTCTCGATCTCTCTCTCTCCTTCCTCTCACCTGTCCCAGCAACCGCAATGCCACCACCGTGCTTTCTCTTTTCACGCTTACGCCGCTTGCAATTGCTGCCTTTCTTAGACCGGGAAAATTTGAAAATGGGCAGGATTCCATCAATGGATGGTGTCACCACCTCGCTCTTTTCTTGAGGGAGCACTTCAGCCTTACATTCACCTTTCTTATCAGCCACTGTTTCGTAGTTATGTGATAGAGAGTCATTTATCCTTAACTTAGCCGATTATGAATTTATCCTGCCCCAGGCTTTGTAAATCAGGTGATGTATCATTGGGGATTCCATATATATATTTTTCAGGAAACGAGCGCAGAAAATTTACGGCATGACTAGAAAAATTAGTGATTTTTGGAGAGGGTACGTACGAGCGCTTTCCAAGGAGGGATCAACTGCCGTACGCATCGGTTGGTTGGTTGGTTTATTAGAAATTTTGGCGTCGACTACTAAGGTCATTTTGCGCCTTTTACACAAGTTATGTCTGTACGCAGCCCAGAACAAACACAAACATCCATGCCCACGGCGGATTCGAACCCACGACCAGGCGGACTCGAGAAGTAGAAAGCCTACGCCCTAGCCCTCTCGGTTACCTGGCCGGCGTCGTACGCATCGTGAAACAGTTCAAGACTGAAGGAATTTTGTAATCGAAGGCTGCTGTTAACTCCATTCTGGCTGACATACATAATTTGGGTATTCCCGACAAGTTCACCCATGAAAAGCTACCTCGCAAGAGATCCCACCCCAGGCGTTTACAGTGAAAAAGATCAGGAAGATGGTAGCACAGGAAAACCCTCCGACACAAAAGGCCATGGCTCAAAAGGCAGGAACATGTGTGTCAGCAGTAAACCGCATAGAATAAACCAAAGGAGAGTCACACCGTACGTCCACAACACAAAAATTATTAACTTGTATACGTATTTTGGGCGCTACGCGACCATTTTTCAACAAGACAAGGGCTGTTGAGTGGTTCTTCTATGTTGCTATCAACAGATAAAATAAATTATTTTATTTCTTATGTAAACCGCATAATTAAACGCAACTTAGACCTGCGCAAGTTCTATAAAGCCAGCGTTCATGCTCTTAATGAACGTCGCATTCATGAACGCAAAACCAATGGCCGCAAACTCGACGAACGCTACCTTGCGTGCGAGAAATGGCGGTTTGTTGTCACACTGGATGAAGCGGAGGTTTACCTCACAGATTGTATTAAGATTCGTGCAATTGCCTATCGTTCAGCACATGCAAAAGGCCGGACTGACTGGGGCGAAAATGCCGAGAAAGTTTTCCGAAAAGCGGGGTAGCCTACTGCTCAAAAGGACGGTTGCAACTTCGTCGTGTGGAGAAAAACGCTCAGGTGAACGCAAATTACTACCAGGAGAACATTTTGAAACCTCTTGACACGGAGGAGATCTCGGCGTTGTACGGAGAGGAGAGCAACGAAGTTTGTGTTCATCAAGATAAGGCGTCCAGCCACCCTGCGCGCTCAACAAAGAATTTCATGGCACAAATGGAAGAAGAGACCGGCATTCGTGCAAAACCCTTCTCCGCTATCCCTGTCAAGTCACCTGACGCCTCCCCCATGGACTTTTGTGGATTTGGCCTTCTCAAAAGGGGTCTCGGAAGGTGTCGCCCCAAACCATAGTTGGACTATGGAAAGTATTCAAGGAGGTATGGAACAAAATTCCTCTCGCCATCCTGCAAAGAAGTCTGCTAACATGGAAATTACGCTGTCGGGCTATTTCCAGGAATCAGAGGAAACACACTGAACATAATCGGTGGTGGAGAAGTGGCTTCACGTGAAGTGACAATCGTCCAAAATCGATTAAGTTAAGGAGAAATGACCCGCTGTATTTCCTTCCGCTTTTTCCATTAATGTCTTTGTTCATGCAGTATACGGTTACTTCATTCCAGACTACCTTCAGGATATAATACATACACTGGCTAATGGATAAGATAAATATCTGTGAAACATAAAAACTTGTTTTAATCTGCTTTTACACCAAATAGTTTAAGGTCATATGATTCAAGAAGGAGTCGACCAAGATTAATCACACAGCTTGATCAGCATGGAGGAAAAGAGGACTTGACTGATTCCGAAAAGGCACTCAGATTAAAACAACAAAGCAGTTGATTGGATAGGAAAATGCGATATCCAAAGCATTCAACCGTTGGAACAAATGATCCTCAGTCTTTCTTTAAAAGGGATAACTGTGGCTCAAAGACGATCATGAGCGAGACCGCCGACTATTATGGTGAAAGAGACCTCCACCGTGCAACAATTGACAAATGATTTTAATCAAGGTTATTCCCGACCCATATCTGACAGCATCCTGTGTCGAGAATTGAATCGGATCCAATTCAGCAGTCGTCTACGTGGTATCTGAAACGACTGGACACTTGAAGACAGAAAGAAGGGTATGTGGTTTGATGAGTTAGGCAAAGAGTTTGGCGGGATCCACATGAAGCGATGCATCTAGCATGTATTATTAAAATAACTGGTGGTGGTATTAATTATGGGGATTCTTCTGTAAAACTGTTCCCCTTGGTACGATTCATTTCTTTAAATAGCAATTTCCACATCCACGTTCGCTATCAAGGAGCAGTGTTTGAAGTTCACCAAATGGGCTACCCTCAAATGGTTAGCTGCATCGCTTTCGTTCACGAATTGAGATAGCGGTTAGTAAGAAGTGCTATAGTGAATCAGCGCTAAGTGAGATATAACTTATTAAATTATGTATGAAGAGCAAATAGCTGTTTCACAAGCTATTTAATTTGTTTTCATATGCTATTATGATTAAAATTTATTTTATTAAACTTTACCCTTTCCCTATTACTTTAACATTATGCCACGAGAGCAGTAACTTCAATAAAAGCCGGTTTCCAATGCTTTCGTCACCAACCGCAATAAAATTGATGATACTTTTCTAATTTATACATGGCTAAAAGGTCGTAATGGACGTAGAATAAAATCTGTCAAAGATGAGAATACATTGCAGAAAATTAAAACTTTAAAATCTCCCCACCAATGGAACGCGGAGACTCTAACACCAACGCGTAATTTGAGGAGAAATGTTTTCCTAAGTCTCCACTCCTATTTGCTGCGTTTTTTCCTTCGCTTCTTTTTTTTTTATTTTTTCCTTCCCTTTTTCGGTAACTACTGTGCATTTATTTTTATGTCGCTTCCATTTCTTCAAAGGTCCCTGATTCGTCGCGAAGCCTTTTGTCTGAGGATGGCTGTGGAGGCGAAGCAAATCATCACGTTCGCTCCTCTTCTGACAGGGACATCGCAACTTTTTCTAGATAATTGAATTTCCTCTCTTAGTTTCGTGCATAAGCTGAGCTCTTTGGAGAAGAGAAAAAGAAAGTATTGGCCTGAAAAATGTTAAAGTCGTCACTAGAATAGGAAAGTGACATATTTTTCTTTCAAGATTGTTTCAACTTTTATAAAGAAAGAAAACCGGAACGCATAAGAAAATACAAGCCGAAATGGGATGCTCTTCGCTTTAATAAATCTGATTGGAACTTGCTACTTTCTACTTAATTAAAATCATCTTCCTGACCTTTACTTACTTTTTGAGACAACAGAAGACAAATCTAATTTTAAGAAACACGAAAATGCTTAATATTATTTTAAGAACGCCTGCTTTTACATACGAGGATCGTTTCAATGAAAGCCATTACTCAATAATATGGTCTGCTGTTTGCCAGTGGTAGCAACTAGTGAGTCATGTATTCGGTAACGGTCTTATTCCTGTATCTAAACAGAAAATTTAGTAGGAGGGGCGAACATAAAGTCATTACAATTGACATGAAAGAAAGCTCGCTTTTGAAAATGTGGGAAGGGACATGAGAGTGTCGAAAGCAACATGGTGTAGCCCATCGGAAACTTGGAGGTGAGAACTGTGACAAGGTGTCCAAAGGGGTCGAATTTGTACGACAACGCGCTAGCACATTCCGCACATGAGACCATGCGCGTTGCGGCGGAGCTGGGGTTCGAAATACTGCCCCATTCGTCATATTCAGCCGACCTGGCCTCAAGCGATTTCTTCCTCTTCCTTCGCTTGAAGAACCGGTTTTGACGGCACTTCCAAGACGAAGACGAAGTTATCTTCGAGGTGAAGCAGTTCAGGAAGAAACGGAGCCAGAAACTGTGGACACGGATCGACAAGAATAGTAAGAAACCACTAATCCACATAAAACTTATATTCGAACGAATGCGCATTTCGGCAGCCAAGCTGCCTTCGTCAGCGTATACAAGGACTTGATCAGAGAATTTGGAACACTTGATCACATTCGGAACAAGGTAGTTTGTAGATTCCGGGCTTCTCTTCCTGAGGGATCGTATCATTTGGGTTCATTAACCGTTTTCCAGTTGTGTTAGAGTTCTTGTAGACCATAGAGAGACGAAACTCTCTTGCGATTTCTTCATGCCTCTATTTAATTGTTTATTGTAGGTTAGGATCAACACCTATCCTGGTGTTTTTCTTTCTGCAGTGTGATGATGTTTTCCAGGATCATTTTATGTTTTACTTTTCTGGTAATGCTATTCACTATTTCTCCAGGATATCCGTTGAGTTAATCTATAGAAAACAAACTGTGTGCCTAACTATTTCTCTGGGGGAGGCCTGGTGGGCTTTACCTGAACACAACTTCTGTGAAGTTAAGCTACATCAGGCACGGCTAGTTACTGGATGGGCGACCATCAGTGATAGTCATTCTTCACCCCCCGGCTGCTGCGACCATAATACAACAGTCGTGAATCCAGGCCTCTGGCCATACAGGTCCTGAATGGACGTATTGGATCCCAATTTCATAAATAAAAAAATAAACAAATAAAAATAAATAAATAAAAAAATTTCATAAAGCATGATTCGAACCACTGTCATCAACACAAACTAGCACCATTCTACCATATGGTGCAAAGGGCGCATGTCATCCCACTAAACAAAGAAAGTAGAAGTAAGGAACTCCTAGCAATTAAAGAAATCGCAAGACTCAACGGCTATTCTGGAGAAACAGTGAATAGCATTACCAGAAAAGTAAAACATAAAATGATCCTGAAAAACATCAACACGCTGCAAAAGAAAAAAACACCAGTACAGGTGTTGATACTACCCTACAATAAACAATTAAATAGAGGCATGAAGAAGATCGCAAGAGAGTTTGGCCTCTCTGTGGTCTACAAGAGCTCTAACACAACTGGAAAACGGTTAATGAACCCGAAGGATACGATCCCTTAGGAAGAGAAGCCAGGAATCTACAAACTACCTTGTTCCAAATGTAATGTGGTCCATTACGGGCAATCGAAAAAGCAATAAAAACGAGGATAGGTGAACACTTGCATGCATCAGGATTGACGAATTTGCTGTTTTGAGATTCGCGGACCACGTTCTAGACCGAAAACATGACTACAGAGCAGAAAATTTTGAAATCATATAGAGCACAAGTGACCCGAGGTTATTAAACTTCTTGGAGTCACATGCCATCACCAGCGAAGACCCTGCCAGGTTACTGAACAGCGACGCAGGCCCTTTGGACATGATACAACTGAAGGAAGTAGCAAAACTTCTTCATCTTCCCAAACTGACCAATGGAATAAATACAGAAGCCACAAACTACGAATCTGGATTGGACTGGCCAATTGGGCCTTATCTGCTATTTACTTACTTTGTAATTGGATTGTATCTACTTTTGTCTCACTATAAATATGACTCTGTAATTCTTTTACTTCATCTGAACAGAATTGTCTTTACAGATCAAATCCTTGTACACGCTGACGAAGGCAGCTTGGCTGCCGAAATGCGCATTCGTTAGAATAAAAGTTTGATGTGGATTAGTGGTTTCTTGCTATTCTTGTCGTTAAGCAGTTCTTCAACAGCTAAAGAATGACTTCTATAAAAGTGGCATACAGCAAGTCGCCCATCGTTGGGAAAGGTGTGTGACCTTGAAAGGTGCATATGTGAAAAAGGACTGACACTACCACCGCGCAGCGTCAACACATCTCTCAGTCTTCTGGCTGATTACAATGACTTTATGACTGCCGCTTGTATTGACCTGTAGCGGCAGTATTATGCTCACTGTCCCTATATGTGATGAGCACTCTAAAACAATATTCGCGCGAAAGGATCAAATAGCGTTCATCAAAGTTCATGAGAAAGAAATACTCGAAAGTGTCATTAAAGGACCTGTGGAAGTTTGAAAAGATGCGGCACCTCCAGATCCAATTCGTCATGTTCCAGATCTTGACAAGTAAATTGAAAATGCAAAAAGTGGCTAGCTGGTGGATGTCTTTCCTGAAATCTAAACGTGGCACCGATAAGACTTGCGATGATTCTCTGGCCTGCTACGAACACAATAGTAAGAACTTCCTTCTTCCTACTTTCATTAAACGAGACTTTGGGTAAAAAGTTACGAGCCAAAGAGGAATTTCCAATCGGCTGTATAGTGCCTTACGGAATCGCAAAAGTCCTGACAAATACCCGGCAATATCTTTCTGAAAACTCGTCTTTGTCCCATCGTTCGTCGAAAATGATCAACGCTTATACGAAATATCCGATATATGCGCTGCAAATATCTGCGAGACGCATACGATGGCCTCCAATGCTATAACTCATTATGAATGAATCAGAATGAAAAGGTTGCACGTTTGGTAAGTAGAAAAGAAAGACGATAGAAAATGATAGGACAAGTGAACAAGTATCAATATCTTTTAGAACTGATACCGGAATCCGCTCCAGTTAAGAATTATGAAAAAGAAATGAATAGAACTTGTAAAATTAATAGCAAATTAAACTTTGCGTTTCGCTGACCTTATTGTTAATAACTGTCTTTTGGAGGATCAAACACTATTTCAGGATGGAAATCACTCCAGGAAGAAATTCCGTGCTTAATTATTCTTAAAGGAATTAAGTCATTATTACTTCATAATACACTGCTCGACAATTAAATTGCCCCACCTAGCAGGAGTCATGAGTTCCTGAAATGAAGAGACAATTCAGCCGGCACGAAAGATAAGATCAAATAAGGCACTGTGTCGATCTATGCTGCAAATGAATGCTACAAATTGCAGGGAACAGAGGATAAGTAATAAGTCATGTTGTTGATGAAGCTAACGATGTCTGACATCTGACTTCATTAGACTCTACCAGAATGAGGGAAAATCCTGATAGAAAATTAGAAGAAAAGTTGAGTACGCTTATCAGCTGATAGAAGAACCTGTAATTAAACGTAAGTGTTAGAGAAAAGGCAGCATATATTGAATCAATGAAGCAAGTGAGTGTTTCTTTGCGTCTTTTGTTAGTCTTGAATCTGCTGATATTAGACTGAAAAGTATGTTAGAACGAAACTGTGGTTAATATACCAAGAAAGAAGACACACAACCTCTTGTCCACGTGTAATTTTATAGCTATTTTGGATGTACATTTCGATCACACTGGAGTCATCATTCAGGGAAAACTGAGGGAAAATAATAACAGAGAAAGGCCAAAGAGGTTGGTGAATCACCAAATGAGCCTGTTAAAGCCAAAGTGGTGTAAGTCCATTAACAATAGTTTTGAAATATAAAGAACTTTAGTAGAATAGTAGTAGATAGCACTGCGGACTGCATCAAAGCTCTATATTTACAACTGACGCTATTTTTGGCCTTACTATAGACTGCTTATTAAAATTCGAAAATTACTCGTTTTTATGTAATTTATGCATACTTACGATGAGCGTTAAATTGCATAAAAAACGAGTGATTTTCAAGAGATTTAATAAACAGTTGAGCCTACGTAAAGGCCAAAAATGGTGAAAATGGCTTCAGTTTATCCATGCTTGTATATATAGAGCTTTAGACTGCATAAACTTGCACTGCCATCTGTGAAGCTGTTTGGGGAAATAGAGGTTACACCACTACTCCTAAAGGTAGTTTGACATATTCGGATTTCATTTCTAGCATTAACTCAGATTTTTTAAAAAGTGGAGTTACACCACTTTGGCTTTAACAGGCTCAAATAAAAAGAAAGCTTAATTTTAATGACTAATTTGAACAAATTTGATTCTCCTAATGGCCCTGAGTCTTGGTTTAGTGATGCTTTTCCGGTTAACTTCTTGATTTCAAGAGTCTCAAATCTTTCTGAATGATGACCACAGTGTGGTCGAAATGTACATCCAAGCTACCTATAAAAATTACATGTGGGCAAGAGGTTGTGTGTCTTCTTTGCTGATGTTCGATTAGGTTAAAATTAAAAAGAAAAAAAAAATTAAAGAATATCGGTTAAGTTGAAGCAATTGAAGAAGTCTTTCCTAATGTTCAATCATCGACTTACAATCATCGGTGAAATTATTATGGTCCCCAACCAGATTCATACAGAGATTATATCCTAAAGGAATATATGGAGAATAAAATCGTGTAAACATTCCAAGGAGGAGCTTTACCAGTGAAGCAGAAATACATTTATAAATTAAAAAGAAATTCATTTATACAATAAAATTTATTAAAAAAAAATTAATCCCCCCCCCCCCCTCCCGAGAAGGATAAGGCAAGTCATCTATTTTTACCCCTTTATCTGCACTTTTTACCTCTCCCCAAGTTTTTTTTAATCAATAAATTGAATTTCTTGAACGTAATATGTAGAAAATGTAAAAAACCTCGTATCTTCTTTCCTTTCTCATCATTTCCGAACGTATGATATATCACATGCCATATGTTGCCATAGTTCTAAGGACCAAGTGACTGCCACCCCCGCAAATCCGATCCCACTGGAACAATTGGGCCTAAACTTCATGATAATGTAGATCTTGCCTAGAGGAATCTGGATACAGAATTTTACGTTTTTACGTACCTAAATAGCACATAGATATGTTGCCCTCTCTGAATCCCACCCCCGTAATTCCGACCCCCGTATACCAATCAAAACCAAACTAAATAGTGCAGATGGACATGCCCATAGTAAGCTACATTCCGAATTTCAACCTTCTACCTCAAAAAAAATGTAGGAATTATGAAGAGCACGGACTGACATTATAAAACCAATAAGTAGCTCCATTTTCCCGCCACTTAAAGGGCAACTGACATCAAAATTTGACACTTAAAGCCTGTGCACTGAAAATTCATAAAAAGACATTGTTATTCGTATTTCTACTAATAATAAGCCCTGAATTATGACTTGTTAAGATCATGTAACAATGTATGAATTTTCAGTGCACAGGCTTTCTTTCTAGGAGGTGTTGGACGTACTCGCCTCTGACGTCAGACGCTAATTTTTAAAATTAAATAGCTCCTAAAATAATAGTGATATTTGAAAACTTTTTGTGCAGAATTTATTTTTTCAATGTCCTCTATAATTTTATGACATGTCAAATTTTGATGTCAGTTGCCCTTTAATAATAAGCTTATAGATTATGAGCACTTGAGCAATCATGCGTCGACAAAGCGATTTCAGGTGCGCGCGCCGATGTCAATAATGCTTAAAAGAGGAACAGAAAGTAACAGTGTATTCCTTCTTGACAAATCGATTGTTATATGACAAGTCAGTATCTTTGTATTCTTTACAGTCACTGTTTTATCACGTGAATTCGATTTGAAGGGGTCCACGAAAAATTCTGAAAAGTTGATACGGCCGAGCTAAGAATTTGATGGTTATATTTCTGAAAACAGAATTTGAAAAAGTTAATCCGTTTTTAAGTTATCGTGCAAACGGCGGCCGGACGCCCGGATAAACGTACAGACCAAAGGCGCATTCTTATAAGTAGCTTTTATGCTAAAGCTCCTAATAATGGACCACATAGTATATCTTCATTTAAATTCCAATAGCATAAAGGGCAAAGCAAAGACTGGAACCTAGTATTAAAATGGGCGCAAAGAGCAGTTACTGTAAATTTTTTTGCAAAAAAATGCCCATCTTAGGCTTTTCACAGACCAAAGTTTCAAAAAGTTTCCCCGAATGCTTGATCAAGGAACTAACATCGCCAAAAAGCACAGCCGTGGAGGACCACGGATCGTAGATGACCGGATTGAGCGAAGGATGAGATGCCCATTAAGAACATCCGCTAGGCCGGCATTCAGCAGCTGAATATAACGCCGAAATTATAGAGGGCGTTTTGGAACGCACAAGCCGTCAAACTATTCAAGGCGTATTCCTCTATAGGAATAGAATAGGAGAAACACGACTCGCATGATCATAGAGACTGGACTATGAACAACTGGAGAAAGATTACCTTGTCTGATGAGTCTCGTTTCCAACTGCTTTGAAGGCAGGAGCTTGCTGGTATCTGGCGTCAATCGCACGAAATCATGAACCTTCCTCATGCCAATGAGTTTTTAGTTTATATTTTTTATTAACTGTATATCGATAATACATTCATATTTTGCATTTTTAATAAATAAGCCCTATGTAAATAGCCGTAGTATAATTATTCAAAAATTTATCTAAACAATTTACCCTTTATGCAACCAACCCGAGCTAAATAATTTATCTTAAACGGGTGAATAGGGTTTTTCTCGGGTTTTAATGACTTGCAGCGGCTTGCGCGGATTTTATGAGTGAAAAACAATACACTTTTCATGCAACGGCTTTTTCCTGGAGAAATCATGGGTGAATCAAACCCTGTTCAGTTAGTCAAATTGGAAAAATAAGTCAAATTTAGTTATTGTAAAATTTACCATGAACCATATTCAACCAACCAGCCGGGTATTATTCTAATATTGCAATAGAGCTCTCATTTCTTGTGTTGATAAACTTTTCATGGATCTAACCATTGTTTCAAGTTGGGATGTTGTCATTAATTTAGTAAATCTATGTATTCGTTATCTCTCAAGAACAACTTTCATTATCGTAGCGCACTTTGCCTGTTTGTAGACTTGAAAGATTTATGCGCAAGTCATTGAGAAGGCGAATTTTGATAATTGCTTACTTCATAAAAGTTTTAAGTTCCATGAAAACTAAATAAAATTCGTTTGATGAAAATTGAGTGATGAAAATTGTGTGTTCTCCTTAATGGTGCCATATTAAAAATTTATATTTACAATCCATTAATGTAAGCAAGGCAATAAACTATAAAATAATTTTCCAACAAATTAAACTTTACAGTTTTGAAGAGCTTCTGTTCATGATATTTGAAACACCCCTCAAAATGGGTTTTTCCTAGACTTTCGTAGCCATTCCTCATTATTATAGTTTAGTCAATTCTAGAAACGTTTTTAGAGGCACCATAATGATATTCAAACTATCGTTTCCATCATCTTTATAGAGAAAATTCGCAAAGCTAGGCTTCTGGATGGGCCTCTTGCTAAAGATTTTTTAAGCTCTTGCGGCATGCTTCCTTTCTGCTTCACTTTCTTGCTGATATTAAATTACTTAAAACTCCATTCGGTAAAATTTTTATTTGATTTTTTTTTCTCCTTATGAAGAACTTTCTCAACCTTTAGGGTTTGGAAGGGAATCTTACTCTATTTCGTGAGAGAGAAAAGTTTATAAAAAATATAGAAATAAGCCTTTCAATTTAAAGAGAGGAAAGGAAAAATAAGGCCAAAATAATAGCAAAATAAAAAAAGAAATAAAATTTTCAATTCTGTTTTATTTATTTATTTTATTTTATTTTTATTTTCCATCATTCGTTTTTCCCTTTTGAAGTTTCAGAAGGTTTCATCGTTCGAACAATTTTTTTGTGTCTCCCAAAAACGTATTCGCTTTTCTTTCTTTATTTTAATAATTTTTTTTACCATCCTTATAGAAACTTTTGATATTTTTCTTCCAATCAATTGTATTATTCGCTGCAAGACGATAAATTAAAAGAAAGAGGTATAAATTTTCAAATTTTAATGTAATTTCCAGAAATAAAAAGTATTTCTCGATCTAATACACCTAATGCCTTTCCTATTCTATTATTAAGAGCTCTTAGAAAACACGCGTTTAAAAAAAGAAAAAATTACTAAATAGGCGGCATAGAAAGAAAAACAACGAGACAAAACTTGTTCTTTTCATTCATTTAAGGAAATAAAGGAAACACCTCGTCTAGCCGACCGCACGCTACGTTGTCTTTTTTTTTTAACTGAAATAAATGGTTGTTTTTTTTTCCATTTTCCTTTTCCAAGTGGGTCCACCTGCTCCCAGGCAGATGGATCTGAAATATTAATGCGGAAATAGGAGAGAAAAAGAGAGTAGGAGTCAGTCAGCACGTAGTTCTTGTCGACAGTTATCAGGAGTTCCAACATCAATCAGAGCAAACATAAAATATATGAAGAAAAAAAAATTTCAAAAAATATATTTCATATAGTTTACCTTCAAACACAACACGAAAAGAGAAAATAAAAAGGTAAAAAGTCACGTCGTCAGCAACATCAAAAAAATATGGCGCTCTATCGAAACCTTTTTCCCCGACTCAAGTTATTTATAAGAGCATCGATAGGTTCTACCCCTCTCACTCCTCCCATTTTTACCTTTTCATTACAGTGGAAGCTATAATTTCAATAATTGTAATTTATTAGGAAGATTTAGCATCCCAATTTGGCTAAGTAATGAGTAAGTTTGACGTCATCTAATTCTTAGAAGAGAAATAAAAACGGAAAAAAAATTCTGCTGATGAATGGTAAAATAAAGGCATCAAAATGATGCAGAAAATCGATATGACTTTAAAAATAAACAGAATAAATTAAACTATTTAGAAAAAAAGTTTTTCATTTTTTTTTTCAAATGAAAATTAAGAGTGTGTAATTAGGTGTGTTTGAAGTTTTAAAAAAAGTTGGGTTAAAAATAACAGGTAATCAATTTAAAACCTTCATGAGGAATAGTAAAAATAGCATTCATTATGTAAATAAAATATAAATTAATAATGTTAATTAAGAGAAATTATAAGGTCTTGGTTGAAAAACATTGGCAAACAATTAAGCAATATTTAATATCAAAAAACGACAATTCTGGCAATTAAATATAAATAATTTAATTGCTTTTAGGGGTTCTCAAATATATGTATTTAGATATCAGTTGAAAGCATTTTGCAATGTAATCAATAAATTAAATTCCATATAACCGGCATTTTCATAAAATCTAACCATTTCTTTCTTTCTGTATCTCTGTATGAGCGAATATACTGAACACTTAAATTGTTTAACTTTAACAGTTCTCCAAATTATTGTAACGCGGGAGATCGAATTTAATAGGTGCTCACGCAAACTTGAAAATTGAAATGCGGCTATTGAAAAAGTCAAAAAATAAATAACAATATTTTTTTTCTTCCGGTGCTCGCTAACAAATATGATTTCTAATTTGTCAATCAGTCTGTCTGTTTGTTTGGAAGACAATCAAATTTTACGCAGACTATTAGGTCTATCCAGAGAGGTCGCTACTTCCTTGCATGAGTTACTTCCATATTTTATAAGGGTGCAACCTTAAATCTGTAAGTTATAATTGTAAACTTTAATATTTATTTTAATATATAAACTGTTTAGTGGCAGATCCTTATTACAGAGTAAAAAGCTTAATTTGATTTATTAGGCTCATTTGACATATAACTTTCGAACTGTAGATAATCTAATTTACCCGTTTAGCTCCCACGGTTTTCAAGTTTTGAACAAGGTAAATCTAGCAGCAATGAGAGTTACTGTTCTCATCTCAAGCCAATGCTTACACACTCTTATAAGAATTTTAAATCCATTAAGACTTTCTCGTATTTTAATGTAAAGAGGCATGAACTTGTTTTTGATAAAACGAAAAAATAATTATTATTATTATTATTATTATTAACTAGAAGAGGTACCCGGCGTTGCCCGGGATTATTACACTTGGATGTAAACAGAACAATCTCAAAAAATTAAATTAAATTTTGCAATATCTTAAAAATAAACACATGAAAATGCTTAGAATTAATACAGTAAAAATTTTTAATGAAAATTCAAAAAAAATCTTTTCAAAGGCTCACAATGGATGGACCGCTCCAATAATTTCTTACTCAGGTAATCTTACTTCAGATGTACACTTGATGTTGTTGCAATTTCCACTCTTCTCTCGCTGTGTTGAAGCAAAATTTGGCCTTTCATCACTTTGGGTAGTCTAGCGGTCGCCAATTCTTCTATTTACTTGCTTCCCATTTGCTCAATACAGCACGGAGCTAAAGGTTTGCTTTCTCTGTCGTCTTTCCACTCTTTCTCAATAGTCTGCTAACTCTTCATTATCTCCAGCTACTGATCATTTTTAAAGATTTTCAAGAAATTGTTAAGTACTAAGAACTCTCTTTTCTAAGAAAAACCTGAATAACAGGAATTCTACGCATTTCTACAAATTGAAACTTATCCATATTGCATCATCATTTTATGTTCATTGTTATAATTCTTGGAAAGGATTGCTTTATCATTGCATCATCATTTTGAGCTCATTGTTATTGGTGAATTGCGTGTTGAAACCATTGTTGATACCTATTGTTGCACAAACTTTTATTTGCATTGTTGGTCATGAGATATTTATTGTTGGTCATGAGATATTTATTGTTGGTCCGTGCAGAGTGTTTGTGAATTGCGTGTTGATACCATTGTTGCAAAAACTTTGTCTTGCATTGTTGGTCATGCGATATTTCTCATTAATATGCCCTGCCATAACCATGAATATCGATTTTTTATCAATAATTATTATTTTTTCGAAATCTGAAGTAGACAGTGACCTTCCTCATGCTTTGAAGGTCATGTATGCGAAATTTCATCAAGATCAGAATAAAACTGTAGATTTGTATAAAAAACGTACACACAGATCCACAGACCCACCCACAGACCCACCCACAGACCCACAGACGCACAGACCCACAAACATCCTTCTTTATATATATAGATAGATTAATTTTAATAAGATGACTAAGAAATCTTTTAAGCTTTTCATCACATTTTGTCAGAAATTTTAATTAATGACAAGTCATGTTTATTTTTAAGTCTAAACGTTTACTATTGAGTAGGAAATGAAATAATTATTTTTATACCTAGTGGACTAAATAATCATTGTTAAAAATTATTTTCATTTTCTTTAATGACGAAGAAAGTTCGAGAATAAGAATTATAAAATCTCAACTTTACGTGAAAATTAAAAAAAAATTATATTGATAAAACAGAAAAATTACAGTATCATAGATGATAAGATTGAAAATATTCATATTTTGAACAAACAAAAATATTTTTAAAAAATCAGATAAGAAGACCGTAAAAGATATATTATGTTGATTCATACACACAACAAACTAGCATAAAGTACAGACTGTATATGAGGAATAAAGCTCTTATGATAAAAAAAAACAGCCGCGATCTGAAACGCCGGACATGCATTTCGAAAGCAAGATTGACTTCATTCTCAATGGCAAGATTGACTTTATTGTTAAGTGTGGTTCCCACAGGCGTATAGACAAAGGCAGAAACCACAAAGTAGAAATTTTTTTTTATTTTTTTTTTTATTGTTCACAGATCGGAATCTAAATGCTTAATATGCAATCGTGTACTATCGGGAAAAAGAAAATACAATTCTATCTGACATCGAGAAAATTGTCACATTAAAACGAAGGAAATAAAATGGTAAAGTGCCTCGTTTTTTTTTTACAGTATCGAATTGATAATTAGCAACTCGGCTTTAAGGAACTGATCAACGTAATGTGCAATAGGGGAGGGGGGAGGGAGGAATATTACCCGCGTGCAGGGCGCTGCCCGTGGACAGAAATCTTGGACAGCCCTGCGTTAGATGTAGAGGATTTTATAGACTCTGACAGTGAGGGTCTATTTGTTGAATAGGTAGCTCAGCTGTGCATAAAGAAAGAGCATGAAGATTATAATGCGGAGCCACTGACACCAGAAAGAATTCTTACCACTGAATTCATCAGTATTACGGAAATTCTGGAACAGTCAGCTTACTGGTAGAATGAGCCGGACATGACCTGCACATAAATTGAATTGTCAGAGACGACAAGAAAATAGTTTTCATCTCGCCTAGCGCCTATTATATCCTGTATTTAATTCCGTTATATCGCCCCCCCCCTCCCCCCTCCCCCAATTCCAGCTGAAGAGTATGAAAGTGTGAAAATATGTTTACTGCACTTATTTCCGCAGTAATCAGATCACGTGGCTTTTAAGAAAGTAAATGGACCATTCTGTGCAAATACAGGGTGTATCTATCTATGTAAAGCGACTGAGTAGTGTATTTGTTACAGTTATTTGTTGCTAAATTTTATATTAAAATGATACCATAACAGCCCTGGTCTAAACAATGTTAAAAGCGTAAGCCAGTTAAAACATTTTTACTGTGTTTGCGAATTCGGTCATTCCGTTGCCAATTTTTTGAATTTTTTTTTATTTTGACTTCAGATTCCGATAGAGCATCAAAAGTAAATACAATTTATAATAGACACACATGTCCTATCTATTCGGGAACATGGCCATAATAGCAGTCAAAGTATGGTCAAAATTTTAAGCCTGTTGGTCAATCCAATGGTATTTCACGCTAGTCCATCTAATGCCTATTCCGATCAATGAAATGGCATTTCCGGACTATCTGATGCAAAATCTGAGTTTATACTAACTCAATGACAACTAGTTATCATGTAAATAAAAGATTTTATTTTTGAGCTTTTTTTCTTTTAAAATTAAAATTCATCAATAATGCATAGTCACCAACAACAGCTTCATTTCATCTTCTAAGCCACCAATCCTAAGACAACAACAACTGATGATGGAACTTCTACTGTTTTTAGGTTTTTAATGAGTAATGAATTTTAAAGGTATGGTTATCAAAGAACCAAGCACTGCGACTTCAGGTCTATTGTACTATCCCCAATGATGATGAAAGAACGATTATGAACGGGACAAACACAAACATCCATGCCCTCGGCGGGATTCGAATCCGCGACTCGCTTGTGTCGAGAGCGGAAAGACCTGTGCCTTAACTCTCTCGGCGACCAAGCCGGCTTTTACGTTCTTAAGTTGCAATGTTTATAAAATCTGCAAAATCTAAATTGAAGTCCAATTTAAGCAACTGGATTTCCATAGTTGTGAAAACCAGGTCTTTAAGAAACATTTCGTATATTTTATACCCAATTATTGTGATATCTGCAAAAATATTAAAGATTTTTGACATAATTTTGGATGTTCCCGTCATAACATCTTTGATTTCCAAAATGTCTCCAAACGAATCATTATTTTTTTATTTTCTATAATATCTCCATTTACTTTCACTTTTCCAATTTTATATGGTTGAATTTTTATAATTCCTTTATTACTGATCTTAATCTTAATTTTTACAATATAAATTAAAGTATGTGTAGAATATTAAGAAAAATAATTGCGGTGAAAAGACCGGAGATTAAAACAGTTGAGTACAATCAAGTGAAGAAAACGAGTTTAAAAAGGCAACTATACTGCTGGTGGTTCCACTAATCAATATCCTTTTCTATTAGATTGGGAACTGAAGTGAAGAAATACAGATCGAGTAGCCGAACACAGTTGAACCATTCTTTCTCTTTTTTCCCTAGGTTTTCTCTTTTCTCCTTTTTTTTCCCCCTCATCTATTTTTCCTTCTTTTTTTCCCTTTCCCCCATAGCGAAACTATATGGAAGGTGAGGGTGAGATCACGAGGGAACAGCAGTTCACTTCTCTAGTGGGCCTGTATTTCAATCCACCTCGGAAATTGGCCCATGTCATGACACCTCCGCTGATGGAGAACCATTATAACGCCACCTCCACGTGGACAGCGCAGACCCCCACCACTTCTGGGCTGACCTCCGATTAAAGACGAACAACCTGACAGGAAGAAACGAAAGGTATGTGAGCAAGAGGAGGACAGAATGGGATTACGAATAAGTGAAAAAGAAGAACTTTCACTTCGGTAAAAGAATTGACAGTGGTAGTAGGTAGGTCGAAATCTTTCTTTCTCTCTTCTCAAACTTCCTCTCACACACATTCTCCGGTTCTTCATTTCCACCCACCTTTAAGGTATTGGTGGACATTCTTCCTGTCGAGTTTAATCCTGCCAAGATGAACTCGAGTGGAAACACCTCATCAGGTGTAAAGTTCTAAAACAACATCTTCATTTAACGCCATCGACCATCAATGCCCCAAACCATGTTCCGATTTTTCGCTCCTTAACTCGTACATCTATTGGACTATCAATCTAATCTATGTTCCTCTGAGATTCTCAAATCAGCCCCTGTATTTCTCCCGGCAAAGCGATTATCGGATACTAATATTCTCCTCGCTTGAAAAAACATCTTTTTTGTCTTATTTTTTAAATTCCAATTCAATTTCGTGAGGCGTCGATTTTTTGCTCAAAGGCAAAAGAGAGAAAGTTTGCAGAATTTTTTTAAACGAAACACAAGTGACAGAAAAGTGAAAAGTTTATTTTTTCTCATTTTCTTTAAGTGTCAATATACATTAAGTGGTCTGTAAATTATCTAGGGAATTAGTGCTTCAAGTGGATTTAAAGCTATATTTAAGATAACATAAAAGAGAGGGCTCGTGATTCCTATTTTTCAAATCCTCGCTTTCAGTGCAGTATAAACTTGTTTTCAAGAATTCAATGTGTGCAGCGAAAATATAGCAAAACAAAGCAGGTGCCCATTAACTGCGGATTTTACAGGATCATATTTTTCCTTGCATCAGGCAATGAGCCATATTGGAAAACGTAATATTCATATCATATAAGGGGGCATCAGCCGGCTGTTGTATATATCATTGCTGCGATTTTACTTTGGATCTCTTCAATGGAGTCCAAAACGCCGCCCTTCCAACTGGTGTTTGGTTTTAGGGCAAATCAGCAAGTGAAACCTTTCAGTGATTAAACAAGTATACGTCTACAAAGCCATGAGCCGCAGGCTGTGTTTAAATGGTAGTGCTTGTTCAAGAAGAACTGGCACAGTAACACGTCGTCATTTTGCCACATCCACCATACTCACCTGATCTCGCACTATGCGATTTCTTTCTCTTTGCCCGCAAGTAAGAAAATATACGTGGGCGTATATTTCAGTCGGCTGAGGAATTGTCACTAACACAAAAGCAGACATATCTGATATTCTTGCCAATGGCTTTCAGAGATGTTTCCAGCATCTGTAACAACGTTGGCAATCGTGAATAGCGCACCCAAGGGTGACTATATTGAAAGAGATCGTGGATATGTGCAAGCGTGTGTGAGGAAATTTTCAGATGGTGCGACAAATCAACAATCCACAGATTTAATGACTGTAATAATATGTTTATTATATGTTATATGTTTATTCTTGTATAGTATGTCGCATCATTTGTCCAAGGATAATATTATAAACAAGAATGATTTTACCGCCAAAGCGGATAAAAGGAGCACATTTTCGTGTTATAACACCGAGATATCGTACATAGATACCTTGAATTAACCTAACATTTTAAAACACTTTAGAGAAAACATATAAATATGAAAACTGAATTGTAAATTACCATTTATGTAAACTAACGTAAAGAGAGAATTAAAGCGAACAACCTTGAAGAACTGAAAGAGAGAGAGTTCTTTATAAATTTGAAGAAAAAACAAGTTCTTTAATTTGTAGACATTCCTACATAATGTTAAACGAAGTGAGCTTCAATTGCTGACGCGTTCTTTATAAACGCCTATTACATGTATTTCTTCATATTCTATTACTAAAGCGTTCTACGTTAACATCTACGTGTTGAAGCAAGCGATTAGCTAGTTGCCTAACAGTAAATAGTTATGGATATTGTTAGGCTTAACAGCAATATGCTCTTGATAACAATAACCAATGTATAACAATAGGTCTAAAAAATCGTAAGGAGTAGATTTATATATTACAAACTATATTTTAGCATTGAAGTTTCCAAGGTAATATATGAAAAAGGGAGGGAACCTCTAATCCACAAGGATGGTTACTTTATTTGACTTTTGTCTCTCATCGCTGAAGATGGTAACTTGGTAGCCGAAATACATATCCGGTATTTCAAATCTCCTTGTGGATTAAAGGTTCCCTCCCTTTTTGTTTGTTCCATTCCACAGTGTTTGCTTAATTTTTAAATCATAAGTCAATTAAGCTACGGCATGAAAAATTTTTAAACAGAAGCTGCCTGTTACACAAAAAGGGTGCTGGTAGACTTTCAGCGATACCACAGAGTAGAAAAGGTCAGGGAGGCGTTCGATCGTAGTCCCCGTAAATCACTTTGCCAAGCGGTTCGTCAACTGCATATGCCAATGACATCCGTACATAAAATAGTGAAGCACCGCCTTTGACTTACACCCTGCAAAATCCAGATGATGCATGAACTGAAGCAAGATGATAGTCGTCCGCCATTACACTCGAACATTTTGATTCCTAGGCGTTGTATCGTCTCGTAGCGAAGCTGCAGAAATAACGAGCTATTGCACGAACTTTAAGGTTTGCTACATTTTCGTTCTAACACATTTTCTTCTTTTGAATCGGTGTAGTTCATGTTTTCTACTTTTTATTTCTTTGCTCGACCATAATGGCGGCGCCCATGCGATGACGTAATGAAAAGGTGTATAGAGTCTATTCCAACGCAATGCGTTGTTGGAACTGTGTCTACAGACGGACGTACGGACAACTGGGAAACCGATTCACATAAGCATTTTTCTACGAAAATGTGCTAAAAAATTAATTCGTTAATATGCTGCTTCTTTTAATCCACATATTGTTTTTGAATATTCAGTATTCTATTATATCTTACATGCATAATGATCAACTGCGTCACTAGCGCCTATTTTTTTCTTATAATAGTTATTTCTAGTGACAATTTTAATAAAGTAATTCTACATTTATAAAAAAAATAAATTTAATGGTGTTGCAGGTGTCGATTTCATCGCAGTTAAGGTGTTTATTTCCATTTATAAAATATCCTTAATTATTAATTGGAAAATGGTCTTTGGAGGTTTTTTTCACGCCATTACCTCCGATATTGATGAATAAAGTATTTACAAAGGGTGAATTAAGTATTTACAAAGTATTTACAAGTATTTTTCTTTTTATCCTTAAGTATTTACAAAATTCCACATTAAATTCTAGGGTCTCTGTTTAAATAACAAGAAACGTGTTTTCTGAATATTGTTTACACGTTCATATTGGAAAAGATCGATCTCTGCTAAAAATAATAACGTAATGCAACTCCAACGCCGCAACTGACTCGCTAATCCCACTGCGCAGTACACAATTCATCCAAACGACAGAAATAATAAAAAATAAGTATTGAAAACAAGATCGGAAAGCATGTAGCAGGTAAATTATTTTCTTATTTCATATACTTTCTTCTTTGAAGAAAAAATTGGTTTTCTTAAAAGCCAAAGTTTCTGCAATAAGAATATTTGAGAGATTGGGTATCAAGGTATTTCTTATCACAAAATGGTAGAGAATATTTCAAGCTATATTTTAACTATATCCAATTCTTTAGAATCCTTTGCAATCCAGGAATACAGTATTAGACGTCTACTGCATGAGAAAGACATCTTTAAGTTGAATATGTTTCATCATGAATATTAAAGAACACATTATGAAACAAAGTTCAGAAATGTCTTATAAAAAAATAAAAGGGCGCGTGAAATTAAACGAATTCCTTGTTGACGTAAGAATGTGTATTATTATAGAATAATTTACAAATTCCTCATCAAAATAGCATGCTCTCAACGAAAACATGGAGGAAAAAACTGTAGAACAATTACGTGATGACAATAGTTAAATATTTGTCTAATATAGTCTGAAATTACTTCAATTTAAAATGTACTGGTATATAAATTAATATTAATTATTTCAATATGAGCAAAGTGGGTTACACGAGGAAAAAAAATGAGGATTAGAAAAGTAACTGAAAATTAAAACGGATCTTTACTATACTGAACTCACTGAATCTGAAAATAAAACTTATAAAGAGGATGCTGTTTATCTCCACTCACAGATCGAATTTAGCGTCAATGGTACGAACATAGACGATTAAGTAAACTGTTTGTATTTTAACAGCTCCATGAGGCTTTTAGTCCGAACTAAGAGGCCCTGAATCTGATTCTATTCGGAGTAGCCAACGAGGAAGGTACTCCTAAATCTGCTTGCGCGAATGATTTTAAATACACAAAATTTGCATATATGACGGCGAGTCAAAGTGTGTTAACACGATTTTCCGAACTTG
The DNA here is from genome assembly GCA_023313115.1 of Rhysida immarginata. Lineage (NCBI taxonomy): Eukaryota > Metazoa > Arthropoda > Chilopoda > Scolopendromorpha > Scolopendridae > Rhysida > Rhysida immarginata. The sequence continues at coordinate 4,553,586 of JAHWFO010057283.1, read as the reverse complement.
AATGGATTTATGTTATTCCCAATGGATAAATAATTTCCACCATCATTTAAACATTTATGCCAATGATCAGCAAGTCCAGTTATTCCATGCTCATAAAAGTCTCTGGGTTGCTGCAGAAGAATGTCTCCAACTGCCGCCTGCATTTCATTTCGTCGTCCAAGAAGAAGTGTCTTAAGATGATCAAAAACGTTGCAAGGCGATAAATCCAGGCTATAAGACGGGGGGATGCTCGAGAGTTTCCCACCAAATGTCATATTATCCATGTGGGGCTGAGCATTATCAAGGTGCCAGAAAACGCCTTGGGACAACGCTCCAAGCCATTGTATATGATGGCAGACGTTCCAATGTGGCGCAATTACGCTCAGCTTACATTCCGTGTTGTGAAACACCTTCAGCGTGAAATTTCTCTGCCACACTTAACCTCGGAAAAGCAAGCGACTTCGACACAAGCGATATGGCATTGTTATGTACAAACAAGGCCACTGATACTGGGTTGAACCATTGTGGCATAGATGGGTTGGCTCATTTTCATTTGACTCGCCCTCATGTAATCTTAATGAATTTTTGTGTACTGTTCTCTGTCTTATACATAACTGATTAGTTTACAGAAACTGTTCAAAATGCCCTCCTTCTATCTCTTAGCAAACCTTGAGACGCCTATTTGAGACTACACATAGTAGCATTTAGAAATTCCATTGATTTGGTCTTGGATATCTTATTTTAAACATTACAACACCCGAGGGTTATTGACATATATCATCCCTTTAAAATAGCCCCAATATAAAATACAGTAAGTCCTAAAAAGATTGGCAAGAGCGTAGCTTTCGAAATGTACAATCGGGTGCAAAAAGGTTTAGACTTAAGTCATAGTTGAGCACGTAAATAGCACATCCCAAGCAGAAGGGACAGGTCCAGTCTAATCTGCCTTGACTTTCAGTAAAAGTATCTGAGTTTGCATCTGATCAACATCCGGTAACCTCAGTTCCTACGGAGCAGGTAAAAACCTTTTTGCACCCACTGTACATCTGGGTCGTTATTAAAATTCTTTGTGATTAGTGATTTCTTTTGCTTATTTATTTATAAGAATAAAATAGAATTATGATTGCATAGTGCTTCATAATTTAATATACAGGGTGTACACAAATGATTGCCCCAATTTTCTTGATTTTAATGTAGGTGTATTATTTAACATATCATAATGAAACTTTGCAAATACATAGAGCAACTCGCCAAGATTTTTTTTGAAAAATGTCCGGCAAATCTACGTTTCCGTTTGCGGTCGTAGAGGGCTACGGCTGCAAAATTGATGGAGCGGTCGTGTCGGAAATGATGGTCAAGAAAGGTGTCATGGCCTCCACGCTCCCCTTACTTAACCCCTTGTGACTTGTGTGGTGGACATAGTGTTGTGCTGCTATTACCGGCTGATCTGCCATTACCAGGCTCGTATCACCGATCTTTTGCTCAAATTGACACAGACATAGTAATATCATCGAGTAAAACACCAAAACAAGAAATTGGCGAGTTGCTCTATGTACTTGTAAAGTTTTGTGATGATATGTTAAATAATACACCTAAAATTAAATCATGAAACTAGGATAATCATTTGTGTACACCCTGTATACTGTTAAAAAGCATAGAATGTGGAACATTAAGCTAAAATGAAATTTTTTTCTAATTATTGGGTTAGGGTTTTATAATAATCCTAGTTCAGTTTCTTCATCATATTGTAAAATACAGTGGGCGTCGCTTTATGTGATCACTTTGGGACCAAGCAGAACAATAACCGACTGATAACAATAGCCGAAATTGAATAAAGATGCAGCAAAAGAAAAAAAATCCAAAATTATAGTGTTTATTGTTATTACATGTGTTTCTTATGATTTTGTATACAATAGATATAAAGTATTTTAATTGTAACGTAAGTACATGTACTTTAATTAAGAATCTTTTAATTTTGGTTTAGAAAATCAGCTGTCTTCATTTGTTTAGTACCGTATTGTAATCTTCTCTTAAGCTCAAGTCTTTTCAGACTCCATTACACAGTACAGTACAGTTTAGTACAGTGTGTACATACAGCAAAGCGTAAAGGGTTGAAGAAAGCAACAAACAGTGGATTAACATGCACGCTACAGCTGTACTGTAGCTTCTGCTGTGTTGCTTTCACGTGGACAGCGCATGCGAACATGGGAAAAAAATCAGATTTGCTTTCAAAATGATAACAATAAACGGAGTACTGATCACATTAAACGACGATTTTAACACGTTCACGTATTAAGGCGGTTGGGAATTCTTGATTCGATAACATTAAACGAATGATAACATTAAATGTGATCACATTAAACGGCGCCCACTGTAGTTAGTTTTGAGTGAATTGTCTTGTAGATATCACGCCGAACCGATATACAGGGTGTTGTTAAATTTCATCACCAAAATGATAGGGGTGATGGAATATGCGATTGTAAGCAAAAACGTTCATAAGAAAATGGGTCCGAATTTGAACGATACCTGATATATGAACAGAAATAAAAATGCCGCCACTAAGATCAACAAGTTAATAACTCACTTTGTACAACATCTAGATGATGAAACTTGGAAGATAATAGGGTACATAACATTGTGTCTACCGTTAAAACGATCGAATTCCAACGAGTAGTTTCCGAGTTACGTAGTCAGCATCGTAACACGTGGTGGTTAGTGTTCACATGTGTTCATCGATAACCAGTCGATGTTAAGCCTATTTGATAACAATAGCTATTGATAACAATAGGCCTAACTTCACTTAACTGCTAAAAACACTAATCCGAAAATTAATTAGCTATTTTTAACATTAGGCTTAACAGCAATTAGCTATTGTTAAAATAGGCCTAACATTAATTAGCTAATGACAACAATAGGCCTAACCTCAATTACCTGTTCTTAACAATAGGCCTAACTCTTTATTAACATTAAAAATAGGCCTATTTGTTTATTAGCTTTTTAAAAAATAGGCCTAACTGTTTATTAGCTTTTACACAAAAGTTGGTGTAATATTAATTAGCTATTATTAACAATAGGCCTAATAATAATCAGCTAATTTTAACAATAAGCCTTACTCCAGTTAGCCAATATCAACAATAGGGTTAACAACAATTGTCTATTGCTAACAATAGGCCTAACAGAAATTAGCATTGACAATAATAGGACTAACAGCTTCGTTCATTAGGGTATTCTAATAACAGAAAACAGTATTGTACTCGGATACAGAGATCCAGTTACGGATCATTGTTTAATATGTAACTCAATCAACGCACCATAATTAGTAGGCAATAAGCTGATCAAAATGTTTACACAATGTTAATTTCAATTTTAAGTTTCATTTTTATTTTTTATTTATTTATTTTCTGATGTTTTGTCGGCTAACTTGAATGAATTGTTAAAATGAAACCAGCGTCTCGATAAAAGTTAGTAACAGGCGCGTGCTGCAAGCTGACATCAACAATCCTTAAATAATAAAGAAAAATTAATATTGTATTCATTTATGACTCGTCAGTACGAATCGATTGATATATCAAATGACATATGTTGGTATCCATAATGTTAGTGCACGTGGGTCATTTTCTCGGACTAGCATTTCTGAAATCGAAAAGAATGTCATAGTCGTTTGTTTCGCATGATTCCCTTTCGAATCATATATTACAAGCCTTATATTGCCAATAAAAAATTTTAATAGGGCGAGTTTAGGTCTCACCAGAAGCGTGACTGTTAGATCAATTTCAATGTCAAACTAATCAGATGAACCAATTGAGCTACTGCGTTCTTCCAGAATTATTCGTATTTGTTCGGCTAAATGGACGTTATGATCAGCCTGTATAAACCATTGATGATACCATGGCAAAAATAATAATAGTCATCAGCTGTAGGATGCTTCTATGGATTCAGCCATTGTTGCATTAATGAAAGAATTCATTATACCTATGCGGTCTTTTGTAAGGGAACCAACAGTGAAAGCGCAGAGTTGTTTAATTAGTAATACCCTTCGTTCGAATTTAGACACAACCATTTAAACATAATACCATGCGCGGGTTGAGTGGAAGAAAATGACATGTTCCTCTTTAGTTGCTACAGTTTATTGTAAAATGCAGCTATCTAAGCTAATTATGCGGACATTAAACTTTGTATTCTATTTTATTACAAAGAAGCAGATGAGGTACTTCAATGATAAATCCAGTAACATTTTTTTTAAAAAGTCTTATCAATTTTTGGGAGTGAAAAATGTAGTTTAGGGCTACTCATTAAATCGATTCTCTCCCACAGTTTCAGTAGCTTAGCTGTGTTTAAAATTAAGAGATATAAAAGGTAAAAAAAAACAGTCCCTTAAAGGTTTTTTCGCCTTTCTACATTCGTTTTTTTTCTAATTTTCTTTCTTCTGAGCTCAGAAAAAACGAGACTTGTTGCACAATTTATTCAGTAAACAAGGAAAGTAGAAATCTTCCGAAACTTCCAAACAAACTTCGCTCTCTGCCGTCATTTGTTTCATCTTCGTATATAAATCCACGCCGAACATGGGGCTCCCACCGTCCCTGGGCGTAAATCCTTCGACTGCTCAAAGGAACGTTAGTTCTGCAACCACATTCCTATCTGACTCTCAAAAGCAAGAAGAATGATAAAGCAGAAAATGAGGAGGAGGGAAAGTGAAACCAATGTCATCCGTAAAGAAATACAAGGGAGAAAAACAAAGTCTTGAGAAACAGCTCCTCTGGGAGAACCCACAAAGATAGAGAGAGTGGAGAAAGAAAAAGTGAGACTGTCACAACCTAGCGAAACAGATCGACGCTCGTCCCATCGACGACGATGGGAATCCTCCCAACTAACCCGCTACCGTCTGTCTCTAGCACGAAATGACCTTTTTGTCCTCGCAGAGTCAAACGGCGACCTTACTCCTGGGAGAATTCTCTTTCAAAAATTGCCCTTTTATTCTAGCAACTTGAAGAGGCGAGCACCGGCGAAGGCTCCGATACTGTTTTCGTTTACCGACAATTCCACGCGGGCGTTCGAGGACTCTTCTACCATTAGTATGCTGATGAGACTGCTTTCGAGGCTACATGCAAACACATGTTCCCCGAATCTAATACCTGAAACGGAGCTTTAATCTTAAAATTACATCGCCACATCCAATCTTTCGAAAAGGGAGAACCCGACAACGGGCGTGAGCTGCTTACGAAACACTTACATTGTCAATATTGTAATAAAAACAACGCACTAGTTATTATTGCTGTTATCACTGCTGTATTGATAGAAATAATAATAAAAGCGGATATAAAATTTTATGGCTACTGGTGAGAGAAGAATATACACGCGCATTAAATCTGCTCAAGAAAGTTTTTGATCGACATTTGTGGGGGAGGGGGGGGGGGGATGCATTCCCTTTTTTCTTGTCCAAGGATTTTAGTTATTTAAATGTTGTGTGAAGATAAAAATTATACCAAATATAATCTCAAAATTATACAAGTGTACATAAAACTTCATTGGCGGAAACAATGATTTTTAGACTGTAAAAAGCAGTAATTTCATAGTATTTTAAGCAATTCCCAATAAGAAATTCTGGTAGCACTGTATACATAAAACAGTTTTCAACTTTATACTAAGAAATAATTTTTCTGAATTATACTTTAAACTCTTCAGTTCCCGGGTGTCGTATATATTGCTGAAATTTATAATTATAATTGCAGTGTATACTCATTATAGAGTCCATTTCAAAAATTTGGGATAAATTCACACAATCTTAAGATAAATGCATTGTAAGCAAATTAAAAAATTCACACTACAACCTTGACCAGAATAACTAATAAAGTTTATTCAAATTCACAAAAGTCTCTCTCTCTCTCCATAAAATATCAAATCAGGGTAGGCACGGCAGTGCCAACCCTATAATATGTTTAACGAGGTCTAGTGAGAACATTTTCCACCAAAAAAGCCCATTTTCGCATAAAAGCCTGAACCTTTGGGGAAAACGACCAAGGGAGCCTGTACCTACAGTGCTTTTCATAATTATAACGTCAGCTTTTAATGAATAGTTTTTGAAATGTACGATGAATGAACAATATAGTATCTGATCATAATCTATTTAGAAGGTAAAACAAATGTCACTTGTGAAATGTTATAGCAGTTTAATGCATATTTAGCTCTAGGGAAGGAAAAAAGTGACTCACTGCCTTTTCATAATTATAACGTCACCTTAAGATTAACACATATGTACACCAAATTGACATCCCAGGGTTTGCTTCAGTATGTGGTAACATTATCATTTTTATTTATAACTTGATACAATCTACCATTTGTACCCGACATTGAATTAACAAGACTTTGTAAGAATGTGAGACTGGTTTTATTCCGTGCAGTTTCGATAACAGTTTTCAGCTCACTAATGTTTTCATACTCTCGACCATCGGTGTATACCTGACGTGTGAGCCATCCGCAGACGTTCTCCATCGGGTTTAAATCAGGTGAGCAGGCAGGCCACTCCATAACATTAACCTTGTTGTCATGAAACCACTGACGGGTACTGTGGCTTGAATGGATGGATGCGTTGTCTTGCTGGTACATAAGTGGAATTCGCCTAAACCTTTTTAAATAGGGGATGAGATGACTTCTAAGTATACTTTGTGCTGTTCATTTTTGTTGATGGAAAAGCCAACGTGAGCGTGCCCAACGAGCTGAATGCACCCCACACCATCAAGCTTCCACCTCCAAAGTTCCGTTTTATAAAAGACGCGCTCTTTCTTGCGTAAGTCTAGCCAATAACAATTGAAACCATCGGGCCCATCAAGATTGAATTTTTTTCATCGCTGAAAATAACATGTACAATATAAAAACAATTTGTATACTTGTAGGCACGATCATAACAGTATTCCAATCTGTGTTCATGTTTTCACCTGCAAATTTTAATCGAGCTCTTTTATGATGCTCTCTCAGACGAAGGGCCGGTTTCAGCTTGGCATGTACAATATTAGCACTGTCGTTTAAGGTTCTCCAGACTGTCGAAAGTCGAAACATCTAGGTTAAGCTCTTTCCTGATGATGCTATAACTTTTTGTAGAATTTAAATGCTGATGGAATGATCAACCGTTTGCTTTGTTCAGAGAGTTTTGATGGACGTCCAGTTCGTTTCGCAGTCCCATATTCAGTAGGGTTCTTCAGGTAATTTTGAACAACTCTCTGTGATCGTCCAAGCTCACGTGCTATCGCTCTTATTCCCTTTCCATTCTTTCGGAAAGCTTCAATTTGCCCCTTTTCTCGCTCGGAGAGTTGCTTTCCTCGTGGCATTACGAAATAATTATGGTCATATGTCATTTGTGATAATTTATACCCAAAATCATGTAAAAACCTTGGTGACATTATAATTATGCAAAAGATACAAACTGATATTTTGTATATCAATCATTAAATATGGAATCAAATGTCACAACATTTCGTAAATAATACCGTCTCTACCCTACAATAATGGAATGACCAAATACCAGTCCAGTTCATTTACTGGACTATCAATATCGCACAATTTTGGGGTGACGATATAATTATGAATAGCACTGTATAAGTGATTAGAATAATTGGAAGAATTTTCATGCTAATTGGGTATACTGTAGGATTATGTGGCAAAAAGAATTTTTTTGGACACTGTAAGGTCGGTCTCAGATTCTGTAAATGCATTTTCTGGGGTAGTGGCTTTGCATGAGGATTACTATAAAAAAGTCGTTTTCAAAACTTTGCAGTGGCTTCCGAGATAATTGGACCCTAATTTGCATAGATATCAAATCCTGTCATATCCGAGAGATTGGTCAAAGAGAGTTCGAGTAACTTTTTCAATCTACATGTAATATTCTGTAAAATTGCCAACTTTCGTAGAATCTGATTTATTCTGCCCTTTCAGGATCAATTTGAATTTTGGTCACTTTCTGAGAAATTGCAGTTTCATGAAGCATTGCCGGGGCTTTAAGATCCTGAATATTTGTAGCAATGAAGCAAAGTAATTTGCTCTAATTATTAATTAATTTTAGTCTTTAATGAAAAAAAAAACTTCTCAATCAATTAAAAGAACAGAGAAACGAGGAACAGTAAACTTACGCCCTAAGAATGATGCTGACGAAGAATTGTCTGTTCAAATTAAACAATTGGCAGAATTAATTGTAAGCATAAGCATTTGACCTACGTAGCTTATAAAAAATTTTTAAAATTTAAGCCACTTTTGGCAAAAAATATTTCATTTTAATCAAAATGTATTCCCCCTATGCAACTATGTAAAAAGGAAAGGACTAGTTTATAAAAAAATGCCCTAAATGGCAATGAAAAAAAAGTTTTTAATATGAAACTTGCTTTTTTGAACAAAACAAAATTTTGAACATAGCCAGGTGTCATTTACTGTACAAGCTGCTAAGAGATAGGTAGAAAGTGAAGGAAAACTTTCAGTCAGTTTAGCAGTATACTATATTGAAACAATGTCAGAAAAATGCGTTTAATTTGAAAACAAACTTTTGCATACTGGATACACTAGTTTAGTTTTCTGAACCAGTACTTTAACTTGAATGATTAGCTACAGTATGCCTTGAACGAATTTTAGCTTGCAAAAACAATTTAGGCTACAGTAAGTATTACAATTTAGAAAGCAAAGTTAATTTTCTAACATGATGTTGCATCAAAAGCACCTGGGATCATTTTTTAAATTTAAATTGCAATTTTGCAAGCTAAAAATTAGTTTCTGGCCTGCTGTAGTGAATTGTTCAACTTAAAACTCATTTGAATTCGCAAAAGTAGTAGTGTTATGAGGAAAATAATTCTTTGTATTATTCATTGTGAATGGTATGCACACAAATATGCCAAATTAGCCCAATAAACATTATGAAGCATTATTGGATTCTGAAGCTTTAGGGAATGTACGGCATAACGGCAGTGTGTCCTATGTATTGACACTGTTGTAAGCTGAGCACAAACTAATATAACATTTTGTGGTACAGGTTCAAGGGGTTTAAAATGGGAGTCGATAATATGAAAAAAACAGTTCAGAACAGAACAAAATTTGCCAGTAGAATGCTGCTTGTTTTCTCCTTTTCCATGCTTGAGCACTTTTTCCATGAACACTTTACTTGTCTTCTCCTTTGCCATACTTGGGTACTTTTTCCATGGACAAACTAAAACAAGTTTCATATTATAAACTTTTTTCATTGCCCTTTAGGGCATTGTTTATAAACTAGTTGTAATATGCACTACAGTCAAGGAAATAAATTTTTGAAATTATTCTTATAAAAACGCTGGTTTCAAAAGTTTGGAATAATATAAAATGTATTAATTAAAACTCCATGTATGTAAATTTTCGAGCCCGATTCAAATCTCAAATGATCGGATAGTGCATTTTTTTTTATCAGTGGGAGAGTCAATAATTAATTGACATTTCATACATAATTGAACGTTATAGATAATCAAAAACTATTTACAAAAGAGTAAAACTCTCCATCGAGTTTTAATCATTGAATTAAATGCAAATAAAACTTTACACAAGCTGAAACAGCAAACTAATTAGGGGTAAATCGAAACAAATTTATCAGAATTTTAAAAAGATGGAGAGAAGATCAAACTGTGAAGATGTGAAAACGAAGTGGTCAAAATCGTGGTCAAAGAAGACTGAGGCATATTGTGAAAAAAGTGCACATTCGTGAGATCCCATATGACGCATCAGCATACCTAAAAAAAGGATTTCATGCAGTACAGCTTACAGGCATTTGAATATTCCATCTCGTGTTACCATCAAAAATCCTCTACCTACCACTCACTCAGGGAAACAAATTCTTCACTGGACCAAAAAATTTGAGAATTGCACAGGTGGTCACAGGTCATCTTTAGTGACGAGTCCATGTTTTGTCTAATTTTCAACAAAAGAAATCGTGTATGGAGAAATATGTTTAAAGCTGATGTTATGAGGATGTTTTAATGGTCGAGCTTTGGTGAACTGAGTTGTGTGAAGAGTCGGATCAATCTGAAGTTTATACTGAAATATATTTAGAAGCTCTGTTCACCTGATCACCTTATCTTCCAACAGGATTGTGCCACCAGTTCATACATACAAAAAAGTAATGGCATATATTCAGGAAAAAGGAATAACTGACCTGGAATGGCCAGAAAATTCGCCTGACCTGAATCCAATCGAAATTCTATGGGTAATCATGAAGAATAGGATCCAGAAACAAAAATGATCTCATTGAATGCATCAAAAATGTTTGGACAAATATTCCATATGAACTTTGCTAATAGTATGCCTACAAGAATATTGAGGGTACTATTAAAGCAAAAGGGGAGTTAAAAATGGTAAAATCAATTATTCCAAACTTTTGAAACAAGTGTTTTCATATGAATAATTTCAACATTTTATTTCCTTGAATGTTGTTCATACGTAACATTTTCATTACGAAGTTAAATAAATTTCAAAGGTTATGTGAAGTTTTTTTAATTTGCTTCGAATGCATTTAACTTAGGACAGTCCAAACTTTTGAAATGGACGGTGTGATCTAATATTTATTAGCAATTTATATTATTAGTAATTTATCATAGTGGCACGTTACCCCTAGCATTGCTGCAAATTTAAAATCGTTTTCTGTAAAAGATTGCCTTTTTGTTATATCTTATACAAAATATCTTAATTTGCATCCACTATCTTCTCCGATATGTCTTCGGGGCCTCAGATATTTAAGTGGTTTTGAATGAATGGTTTTAATATAATTTTTTTTTACAAAATAAACATAGCGGAACTTTAGACATTATATACGTATATCCTTCGAATCCTTATGCCTACAATTTGTTTAAGTCAATATTTATTCTGTAAAATTGTAATCGATATATTTTATCGATCACGAGAACATGAATAAATTTTCTTCTCAATTGTCATTTCACTGTCAGCTACGTCCTCCTTTCCTCTAACTAGCACCAATTTATAGAAAAAAACTCGAGAAGTATCTTCTCTAGCTAAATTTTTCACTGCATCTGCCTCGTAAGCTATTATAATCTTAGTCCTGAGAATGTTTAGATTTTTTTATTTATTTATTGAAATGATATTTTATTGGATACAGTAGTGTACATTTACTTCTCAGCATAGTTTCCACTGGGGATATGCATTTCTCTTAACGGTGAAATATTTTTCTCATTTTATTAGTGAAAAATTCCGGCGATCTTCACTTCTTCTACGACCTCACGACATCCTTCACTGCACCATCCGTGGTGAAGTGAATGCACTTAAGGTCCTTTTTTAAATTCGGGAAGAGGTGGAAATCACAGGGCGCCAAATGTGTGCGGCCGAGCGTTATCGTGTCCTACGATTAGCGGCTCAATGGTTTTTCGAACACGATGCACACGTCTTCTCAAATATTTTAATGTCTATATGTTTGCACAGAATTCACAGTCGTCTCATTTTCCAGGTATTTCATTGCGTACACGTATTTGCCATCCCAGAATGTTGTCAAGATAAGTTGTTTTGCAGAGAGTCGCACGAAATTTTATTACTCTTCGCATTGCTTCGATCAACAGTTTCACCACCATAAATAGCTTGTAAACAAAAATGAATGGCACTAGGAATCACTTTGTCGGTGTTAAAAATTTAAACACAGCGTGTTGTTTTAATCGCATTGACATAGTAGGCAAACTCGACGCCAACGGCTATTGACAAAGAACGACTGAACAAAATTCAGAGAACCGTGGTAATTTTTGCGCCGCTTTATAAGCTTTTCTGTTTTTGGGTTGCGACCGACTGTGCATTACTTTTCAGCCGTTCCTCGAAATTTCGTTGGTGACCATGCCAACAGTCTCAACATTTTTGGAAACAATAATTCTTTATTATTCTATTACTTGCTCTTTGAAACCTCCATTGACCGCTCCATCATCAACATTTGTGTTATTCATAAATTGCGATTTTTCCATATTATATCTCTGTAAGGAAAACAACAAGCAAGCTTGTGAACATGAAAAGATAGAAACTGGCCTAAAGGGGCTATGGATCTTTCCTGCGTAAGAATGGAAGAAAGAAAGTCGAGGTTCCACTTGTCCACAAAATGAATTTAATCAGCATGGCATAAGGTCTTTTGTTCAATTCAAAAAAGCGAATATACAACTCAGTACAGCTGAAACAATATAAAACTTTTGTTGTTACAGCTTGACATGAAAAGAGATATTGTCGCAGCATGTTGCTACGCTACCAACTTATGATGCCATGTAATATTTGTCATTAAGTGGGAATGAAGAACGCACGCATTTAACTTCTACTATCGTCAATCGATCTGTATTTGAACAACAGATTCACTTGATACTGATAAATACAACGTTTTAAAACCAACGTATTAAAACCAAATAATACATGGCTGTAAAAATTACAAATGTGTCCAATGCGTCCTAAACCATTTAGGTTTCTTCTTCTGGGGACCTAACCTGTTTAGGAAAGCAAAGAAATCACTTCGTGGGAGACGACTTCACAGCAATGATGAGGTCATTACTGCGACTAGGGATGGACTTCTACATTTACGGTATTCATGGGTGAAATATCGATGGCAGAAGTGTGTGTCGAGAGGGATTGATGATCCCACCAAATTTCGTTACCGTACGATCATGCTTTCTATGCAATTATATGAAGTTTATGACCGCCGCCTGTATATACATGTATTCAGAAATTTAAGAAATGTATCCGAGAAAATCACGTGAAAGCCCGGGATTGATGCGAGAAGGAAAACGTCATGGATAGTGTGGAAGGAGACATTCAACGAACAACGTCGCGAGAAAAATCGGAGCGCCTACCGATAAAGCCCGACAGGCAAAATTCGAGCGAGGGACAAAGTCAACGTCGGCGAAATTTTCACCCTCGGAAAAGCGATGAAGCTCTGCCCGAAGAGAACGTCTTTAGCTGCGGCTGGAACGAAACAGCGGGAGCTACACGCAGCCGGAAATCTTTGCCAGCGATGGTGCGAGTCGTGAGGGAACGACGAGACGTTTCGTTCCCCCAGCGCAAGAATTTCCTCGATTCGAAAGTTCGTCGGAACCACCCTACGTTACAACGAGTAACGAGAATCAGCCGCTGCTATCACCCACGTCGAGAGTGAGCGAGCCCGCGAGCAGCGATAACGCCCGTAGAAACGATTCAACTCGAATAGCTAGCCAGGTATGTGTTTTTATAGTCAAGCACGTATCCGTAATAAGCTTATTATTTATAAGCTGTCGAACGCAGGCCGATATCAGCTTATTATTAATGGCCTCTTTCCCGGACATTGACTTTAATACGGTCGTTAATACTGGGTGGCTGGTAATCTTCCCGTTCTCGCTCGAAGATTTCAAGATCAAGGAACAGGTGGAATTTTCCGACAGTGCACGAGATTAACACTTCACCAACCCTTCTCCGTTAATTGACTTTACCACGAATTTTGACTTTTCTCTAGTTAGCACCGTTTTTCTCAAAATAACGAACAGCATTGTAGACAGTAACCTTAATTATATTTTCTTACTGACGATATTCTTATTGGCGACTTCTCTCCCGATATTTTTATTAGGAGCTCTAACTCAGTCAGAATGTAATAATTCTCCTTTCTGCTAGAGAGCTACGACCAGCTGATACCACTTAAAGAAGAGCTGATGTTATGTGAATCTTCGATATCAAGTGTGCCTTTCTACTGCTACTAATTTACGCCTCTATTCTTTTTGCTATTGTGTGTGTTGTCAATCAAGTGCTACGACATATTACTACGTTATTTTGTGTTATCAATTCAGTGTTCTTTATAAGTGAGTGCTTCTTGTATCGGAATAGCGTTTCATTTATGTGCAACGGATCTGAGTGCATCATATTCTTCTAAATTTAATTTCGGGCTATCAAATTTTGTAGTGTTTATTCGAGCCCTTACAATTTGCTTTACTAGTACTATAAGATAATAAAGTCAGCCAGCTTTATTAATTGTGTAATTGTGTAGTTCCAAGTTTTAGTGCTAGTGCTTACTATCTACAGGGTCGGGACACATTAATATGACCACCTGCTAGTATCCGGAATATCCACCTTTGGCGGCAGGCACAGCAGCTAGTCGACGTGGCAGAGAGTCAATAAGTCCTCGGAAGGTGGTTGCAGGTATCTGGGACCATTCGGCGATTAGTGTGTCCCGTACTTCCATCACCGTGCGTGGTGGATAGTCCAGCTTGTGAACATGGCGATCGAGATGGTCCCACAAATGTTCAATGGGGTTTAGGTCCGGGGAGTTTGGTGGCCATGGGAGTAGCTTGAATTCATCCTCATGCTCCTCGAACCAGTCGTGGACAATTTTGACAGTAGGGCAGGGAGCATTGTCCTGTTGAAAGCTGCCATCACTCTGAGGAAACACTGTCGACATGAAGGGGTGTACCTGGTCTGCGACGACTAGCGTGCGCACGTAACTGTGGATAATGGATCAAAGAGGAACACTGCCGTAATCGTGCAACAGTTTCTGGCCAACAAAGGGGTCGTATCCATAGCTCATCTACCTTATTCACCAGACTTGGCACCGGCAGACTTTTTCTTGTTCCCACGCCTGAAACGGGCCTTAAAGGGACACAGATTTGCGGACATTCCAGACATTCAAGCAAATGTGACACGTGAACTTAAAGCCATCCCTAAGGAGCTTCCAGGACTTATACACCCTATCCCAAAAGTGTATTGCCTTCCAGGGTGATTATTTCGAAGGACAATAAAGTAAATGTGGCTGTATCTGTTTTGCATTTTGTTGTGTGAACTCTTTCACCGAACTTAATTGTCAGAGGTTGTATCAAGGAAGCTACGGTAGGGGGGAGGGGGGCAGTTTTCAGTCTTTCTTGATCAGCCCTCGAATTTAAATTTGATTTTTAGAAGCCTATGAACCTATTAGGAAGAAGCAGTAACTTTAAAATAAACTTTAAAATACATAAAACTGTCCATTGTGAATAGAAAGCGTCAAACCGTAAATGATTTCTAAATATGCCAGCAAGGTCTCAAACATCCACTCTTAAAGATATAATTCAGGTTATACCAGAATTTTGGTCTTATGGTAAAATTTTGTCTTTAATTTAATTTATTTTCATTTCTCATTTCATGTCTTTTGAAAATTTTATATTGGTTATTCGAACTAGTGCACTGAGTTTTATGGTACCATGAAACCAAGCCATCGATCACTATAGCAGCGTTATTTTAAGAGGCAATATGGGCGATCACCACCTGATTACAAATCCATCTTATTATTACAATAAGTTTAAGGAGATGGGGAGTAAGTATGAAAAGACTTTTCAGGCTGTGCAGGGTATTTGCAACACGTGTAAGTGATCTGCACACATTGAAAGGAATTACTGACGTTGTTGTTGGAGTTACACAAGAAATATTGCAAAACATGTGGCGCAAACTGAATATCGCTTAGACGACAAATGCAGAAGTGCACTGACATTTTTGTAAAAAAAATCTTCATGAGTTACTCTTTCTCTTGCGACCAATACAGCTGCTAACTGCAATTGTTTCTTTGTAGTAAAATTTTGTGATGTTGAAACATGTCAAAAAGCATTTTCAGAAAACGAATTTTTAATTATAGCTTATATATTTAGTTCTTATAACGAATATTTCTTCTCCAAATTGCCCAATGAAAAATTAAATAAAACGTGGATGGAGAAGCCTACATTTTAATCCAGCTCAAATTCAATGTCTTCGGCACACTAGCTGAACGATGGAACATTTGGGAGTTAGCAGCGGTTATGTATCGCCGATCATCATCGATTTCCATCTTTATCATGTCCGAGCAGACTTCCTCCTCCCCGTTATCTATCCACCATCGAGTCGGCCGGTGATGGTGACAGCTGACCCGATAAACGAGCAATCAATTCTTGGAAGGATCGAGCACGGATAGAAGACTCCAGAATTAAAATAGAGTGAACAAAGCAAAAAAAAAATAAAAATAAAATACAGTTTTAAGGAGAAGGAAAGGGTCTGAGTTATACTCGAGTAAAAGAATGCAGTGAAAAACGCGCCTGAACAAGTCCTCCTCTGGCGTTAAAGCAGTTACTGTCGTCGATTGGTGATGTTGCGAATAAATCTTCGTCTCGGTGATGAGTGAGCTGCTTTTGAAGATGAGAAAGAAAAATTTCGGTTGACCTCCCTTCTCTAGCTATTCCCAATTTACTCCCCTTTAAACATTCTTTCTTTTGGCTTCTTATCGCTGGACTACAATTCATTTCTTTCGCTATCTCTTGTGTCTTTTATTCTTGTCTCATGTTCTACCCTTTCTTTATCTTCTTTTCGTCTCTTGCTTTTTACTGTTTCTTTATTTTTATTGCTCCATCTCCCATTATTCTTTTCATCTTTATATAAGCATGCGCACATACACCCACACTCAACCCCCCCCACACACACACCTGTCGCCAGCCGTTGGTCTCTGGGATCCCCACTCTCTCTTCGTTCTCCTTTTCCCTCGCCTCTTTACTTTTCGCCATTTCATCTTCTTTTAGAACTCCATTCACTTCAAGTCACACTCACTCATGGCCGTCGTTGACGCTCTGATTAAGACGTGTTCGTCGTCGAGCGAGATGATGCGGTTGACACCGCACAACAACGAATGTTGAATCTCATGCCTTTGCTAGCAAAGAGACGAACAAAGGCATCAATTTTTTAATAAGTGCACTCCGTGCATGACCCTTGATACTCTAGGAAAGCGCGTAAGGATCGCGGCTAATCTTCCCGGCGAGCTAACTTGAGCACGAATTCTCTACCAGCCAAAAATAGACGACCCCACGATCAATCATCCTCCATTATATTGACTGGTGCTCCCCAGGGGCGGGCGCCACCCACGGCAAAAGAACCCCAACCTAGATCAACGACTCACAGTCAGGTCCAGTGACAGCATCTTTGCGAGCAGATTAGTTTCCCGGAATCCGTCGTTCCTTCTCATTAGAGCTAAGTGCCGAAGAAACCCCCACGATTTTCAACAAGACTTTAAGAAGGATATTGCTTGCGGAATAAAAACGATCCACTACCACTGAGCCGTAAATAAAAAGAACGAAATCGAACAAAAAAATAAAAACCAGCTAAGCGAGCCGGTAAATATCCTACAGTTCTTATATCTCCATCATTAACAAATTCGCTATACCTAAACCAGCGAAACAATCTTAGAGATAGTTTTTAAAAAGAGAACTTAAAAAATATCGTAAAATATTCCTTGCAAACATTCCAAAAATAATTAGAAATTTGTTATTTATTATAAAATTAATTACAAGCATAAAAAAATTAGTATATTTTCAAATTCTCTTATTAAGAAACATAATGCAAGCTTCTGAAACGCAAAGAAATGTATAGAATCAAATCTCAGAAAGGAATGATTCCTTTATTCAAATATAAGACTTTAGAAGAATTCACAACATAGTATGTGTGCAACGCCTTGATTTAGCGGGTTAACAAGCATGGAAAATCTTACATGAATGGATGGAATTGAACGCATTCGATTTACAAAGCCCAATAAATGCAGTACCTGCTTTAAAATTAAAACTTGCAAATGTTAACATTAACCAAATTCGAGCGATATTGATTAAGGAAAACACGTCATTACACTATTAAACAACCGGGAGTTATATTAACTATGAAAAGAAAATCGCAAATAGCTAAAGGGGAAATGGTATCTTTGGAATTTGTTCTTTAAGAATATTGTTCTTCTTTATCTTCTTACTGATATGGAATATGCTCTCCCGAGAAATTCTAAGCCTGCTCCGTAAGCGCAAGATTTTATTATTCAACAAGATGCGTTTTTACCATTATTATTCAAATAAAGTTGTTTTTTTTAAATTTTTTCAATATTCTGTAAATATTCTTTGGAATTATACACAATAAATCTTGAGAATGCGCAGCACTGCAGAACGCTGTTTAAAACGCAAGCCAGTTGGGCCAAAAAAAATCGCTTATTTGATTATGTTCCTGGATAGTTAAAATTATCGTTAACGTATTTGCGACATCAGTCATTTTTTTTTCATTTTTTTTATTTTGAATTTAGATTTGGACAGAGCATCAAAATTTAAGTAAAATTTATATTACGCGCAGACTTATCCCATCTATCCGAGAACATGGCCAAAATGGCATTCAAAGTTTAATCAAAATTCTAAGTATATGATATTACGAAGGGAAGCCAGTGAGTCTGTTACCACCCATACAATTTCAAAAGGAGTGGAGATATAACAAATCTGTTGCAGACAAAATATAGGAAGTTAGGTAGGGGCTAAACAATGGTGGTGTCAGATTTGGCCTTTGACCTCGAATTTTGCACCTTGCAACTTTGCAACCGTTACAGGTAGAAAAATTTCCAATTGTACAGTGTAGAGCTCAAAACGATGATTTTTAACCAAAAATAAAAATAAAAACAAGCGTAAAAATAAACCCACTACAACAAAATGAAAATTCTGCGCTCATGGTGTATGCCACTGTACCAGCATCATTAAATGATTTGAAACAACGAATTTAGCAGGCTTGTACACGCATAACACCCATCATGATGTTAAATGTGACAGGTTCTGTGAAATACCGTGCACAATTATGCATTGCTGCAGAAGGACACCACATTGAACACTTCATTCATTGACAATTGTAGCTTGAGTACAGAAATTTCATTTTGTTGTAATGGGTTTATTTTTACGCTTATTTTTAATCTTTTTTTAATCAGCGTTTTGAGCTCTACAACTGTACAATTGGAAGTTTTTCTCTACCTGTAACGGTTGCAAAGTTGGAAGGCGCAAACTTCGAGGTCAAAGATCAGATTTGATACCAGCATTGATTTGCCTCTACCTAACTTCCTATATGTTGCCTGCAATAGATTTGTTGTATCTCCACTCGTTTTGAAATTGTATCGGTGGTAACAGACTTTTGGCCCACCCTGTAGAAATAAAACAAATAAGAGTACTGACCTGAAAACTACTTTTATTTCTCCACATGATTTCCCTGTACAATGAGGCACTTGTTCTATCGTTTCACAAGCCCCTCAAAACCTGCAGCCTAAAATTCTTTGGGCAGCTGTCCGAAACAGGCGGTGAATTCTTTTGTACAGCTTGGAGCCGAACAAATTGATGTCCCTTCGGAATATGCTAGAAGAATTCCCAGTTGAACTATCGCAGCATCTCAGTTGTCTTGATGGCAATAACAACACGCTTTTGATGAGGAGTTCCGGTCGCTTCCGTCGAATGACATTACGAAGTTTCATGCGGATGTTATAGTAGGAGTCGTCATTTACAGTTTACTCACGCTGACAGAATATGGTAAATAATATGCCTTAGTGATCCCAAAAGACTGTGAGCATCACTTTGCCGGCGAAGACGTTGTACAAAAGTCACCGCCTGGTTAAGACAGCAGCAGCCCAAAGAATTTTATGCTGCTGGTTTTGAGGGAGGTTATGAGGAGAAATAAAAGTAGTTTTCAGGACAAAGCCCTTATTTGCTTCATTTCTATATCCTTCCGTAACCTTACTTACTGGCTTCCGCTAGTATAATTGTTTGTTTAAATTGAATGGCCGAAGCACAGTTAATACATATGAGGTGCAAAAAAGGCATACAGATTTTTTTATGTTTAATTGCACATCTTTTTCTTAACATCAATTCCTTATATATGGCCAAACTCTGACCGCCATTTGGCTATGTCCCTAATGTGTGCCTAAGATTTTTACTTACTTTTTTGATGTTATTTCCAAATCTAAAGTCAAACTAAAAAAATTTGAAAAGAAATAGCTACTGAATGAACAACGTCGCAACGATATTTTAAAAAGAAAATTCAAATAAAAACACTTGTGAGGCTGTGGATGTCAAACTTCATAAACAAACAGTCAATCGCTTTTCCACGAACAGTTTAAGAAAATTCATTTCTCTGTACAATACCTCAAACAATATAACGTACTTAATAATGAAGTAAACAGTGTGAAAGATCCATAAATATGCAAAAACGACCATATTTTACATGACAGCAGCAATTATATTGCTTTAAATTATCTGTTATTAATTTTTGATAAAATGTAAAAGTTTAAACTACCAGATTGAAGGATGATTTTTGCGATAACTCAGCAACGAGATCGATGTCTTCATTTTAAAACCATCTCATTTTAATTCCTGATATTTATGTTTAAACCACATGATATCTATGTAGTTTAATATCAATAATGCTGGCATTAAGAATCAGTCTTGAACGATTGTACGAGGGGCGTTCAAGTTTGACCTGTACGTAATATTTTATAAAATCAGGAAACTTCAAAAAAAACACACACACATACCAGTTATTTCTCAAAGAACTGCCATTGCTTCTCTACACATTTTTGCAGCATTCTGGAAGCATCTGGATACCGGTTCTATAGAATCTTCAGGCTGATGTCGAAACCATGTCAGGACAGCCTTTTTCACTTCCTCATTGGTGTCGAACCTCTGCCCTCCCAAGAACTCTTTCAATGGTCCAAAAAGATGAGATCCGGGATGTATGGAGGATGTGGTAAGATGTCCCATTTGAGTTCCGCCAGTGCCCATAGTCAGTTTGGCTGCGTGAGGTCTGGCAATGTCTTGCAGAAAACAAACACCATTGGTAAGGAGTCCTGGGTCGAGTTTTTGGACTTGAGATTGCGGTTTAGTATGCATCGCTCATACGTCAAAATTGCGTAAGATCAGAGCAATTACCATTGGAAGGCTTTGATATTACGCAATTTTGACGTATGAGGGATGCTTACTAAACCGCGATCTCATGTCCAAAAACTCGCCCCAGGTCGCCTTTTCCTTAGTGTCGGCTTCAGGGACGTCCTCAAAATGTCACAGTAGTAGGGTGCATTTATGGTTCGACATTCTTCCAGAAAACCGACACGAATGATACGCTTAATGTTCCAGGACACAGTCGCCATCACTTTTGTTGCCGAAGGTGTCATCTTGAATTTCTTAGTTCGTGATGAGCCAGCATGTCGTCACTCCATGCTCGCACGCTTGCTTTCAGGAGTATAGTGATGAATCCAAGTGTCGTCGGTGGCCACAACACGCTTTAGGAAGCTGTCACCTTCCCTGTCATATCGCTGCAGCAGCATGGAACAGATTTCTACCCGGTTGGTTTGGTAATCCTCGGAGAGTTGCTTACGGACCCATCTGGCACAGATCTTGTTGAATTTCAACTTATCGTGAATGATGATCTCCACACTGCCAGTGCTGATGTTCAGTATTGAAGCCAATTCTCGGACATGAATCCGCCTGTTGTCCCTTATCAGCTCATTTGTTCGTGCGATGATGCAATCATTGACAGCAGTTGCTGGCCTTGCCTTATGAGGTTCATTGCCGATGGATTCTCGCCCTCCTTCAAACTTTTGGCAGCAAGCAAAGACGGATGATCGAGACAAACATGACTCGGTGAGCTGTCTTTGAAGTCTCTGATGAACTTCAGATGCTTTAACAACTTTGTTGTGGAGAAACTTGATGACTATTCGTTATTCTACTTTGGTCGACACATTGCTGTCCGCCGTTTTGTCCGACAGGCGGTAGTTACCATCCCAACAATAAAAGTTTAGATTTTTACAACAATGAAATTTACAAAAATATAGTCCAGGTCAAATTTGAACGCCTCTCGTATATTTGCCTCGACTCTAAAGTGACATGTCAGCTCAAAAAACCCTAATTATCCGTTCATTTTATTTTGTATAACAGATGGTCCATCTAATATATTTAAAATTAATTTCTCGACTGTCCTATCTATTTAAAAATAAATATAATTATCTAGCAATATGACAATCATGAACAAAAACTCTTATTTGAAAACAAGCGTTGTTTTCCCTGCGTCTCAAAAATATTTTTCTAGCAATTTTCTTTGCGAAGTTATATTTCTGGAAGTAAGTATATTGGAATTTTTTATAATAATCGAATTGTGCTCATTTTTCTACATAAGAGCAATAAAGCGTAGTTTAATAATAATAACATTTTTATAAAACATCACATGTTTTTTTTTATTTTACGAACACTAAGAAAAGCTTTCCAAGAAATACTCGTAGCCAAGACAAGTAAACAACATAACGGCGGCATACGTATAGGTGAAATTATTTACGAAACCAATAAAGCAAAATTTTCATGGAACAGTTTGTGTTCTGAATTCACTGAAATTATTTAGCGAAAAGAAAATTTTGACAGATAGATAAAGAAAGGCTAACATGCGCTCTGAAATTTCTTACACAAATCAAAACAATTTATAATACAAAACGAAATGAATTTTTTATTTCTGTAACTCCAAATAATTCTATTCCAAAATATTACACAAATTAAATTTAAAATTAAAATATCCGTATTTTAAATTATGCTAATGTATTGCCGCATTTCAACCTTTTCTAAGTATATTATTTAAAAAAATAGAAATTATAAAATATTATTAAAACGTTAGAAAAATTCACAATATCTTAGATTTACATTAAGGATCGTGCAGCTTTAAGGAAGATTAAAAAAAAGAAAAACCAGGCCCACAAAAATCCATTTCCCAGCATTTATATGCAAAACCCGCTATTTGATAGGCTGGGATCTTCAACTTGGAAAATTATTTTTAAATGGAATGACAGGGCGTGCCGATGGTCCCTTTATAGCTTCACGTCTTGGTCGTCGAGAAAATTAGAGATCTTGACCACATTTGGTGCTGAGCCCTGATGCGGTCACAGTCGATGAGAATCGAACCTCGTACTCATCGCCGCAGGTGGCTTTCTCTCCTTACCAGACTTCGAATTTCGCAGTGGCTTATAGCGATAGCGAGAAAATTACCATTCCTTGTGGAAAGCCAAGGAGCTGCGTGAAAGACAACCTGAATATATCCATTATGATTCGAAGTTTTGAGGAAGAGAAGGAAAAAAAAAGTGCCTTCGAGTTGAGAAAAAAAATTCTATATAAAAGTAGCCACATAAAAGAGTTGCTTCCGCTTTTGTAAAGATAAGCAGTTTGGCGATGTCTTGCGGGCAACCAGCGAATTCTATAATGAGGCAGGGGCGACATGGTTAGAAATTCCAAGGCTAATTCTGCGTGATGGGAATTCTATAGGGTGTGTCAGGCTTCGAATGGAACATGACAAGTGGTTAGCAGTTATACGATTCACCACAATCTCTCGTAGCGGAATAAGGAAATGAAGGGGGTGGGTGGAATTCAACACGCCATGTTGAAGCCCCAAAAGAGGGTTTTTCGATGAAACGTCAAAGGGAGGAGGACTGCATAAAAAATTAAAAGCAGATTCTTAATATTTCCAAAATGTTCATTGTGTCTTGTTCACAACGAGACGGAAACTCCACCCAGGGAAAAATACGGGGAAATTAATGTGTATATTTTGTTGTTTCCTGAAATTCATGCAATTTATTTATTTAGTCTTGAATATAACATCTTGCTTTGTTTATAAAGTACTTTCCCATAATTAAGTCTTTAAAACAAATAAAATGGTAATTTACGAAGTTACTAAGACTAATATTTAATAAATGAATTAATGATGGATTAAGAAGTAAAGAACAAAATTTTTAACGTAGAATAGAAAATAATGTTTAATTTATTTTCAGCAGTAAAGTAACTTCAGTCAATAAATGTGGTCATCAAAATATTTTAATTTGGAGATAATTAATATCATTTAAAAGAAAACTTCTCCTCTTACATAGCGATTACATTCTACATATCGACAAACCAAATGATATGTCGAATCAAAATAAAAATACAGAGATATTTAAAAAATAGAGAATTGCAGTGGCATGTAGATCGAAAATTTTTTTTCTTTTATTCATAAATCGTAATGACGGCTAAAGCAGCAGTTTTTCGACACGTGGCTCTAATTTAGCCGCAATCGTCTCAATTCCAAACATATCATTATGGAGCCTCTCAAAAGTTCAGTTAATCATGTTTTTAATGAATACAAAGATTTATATTAAAGACGATATTAAAAGAGCTAATATTTTAGAGCTCATTATTTTAAAGAAGATTTTAACAAAAATTATTATTCTTTTTTGCATGGAGTGTATGACTAATTCTTATTTGCACGGACGGCACTCAGAATTAGGAGTTTCTTTATTTTCCGTAAATAACATGAAATTTATCAAAGGAGCCCACACGTGAGAGACGCGTAAATTTGCTTTAGGCGAAGACATCATTCGCGATGGCAAATGCAACTATGTTGTCATAATTATGGCAGATTCTGACGCAAATTAAAGAATAATAGTAACAGACGACGAAGTACATTTTTCCCAAATAATATCTGCCTTCGGCAGGGATACGCTCTACTCGAAGTGATTTCAGGAAAAAACAAGAATGATTTTACCGCCAAAGCGGATAAAGGGAGCACATTTTCATGTTATAGCATCGTACATGGATATATTGACTTTTTAAACATTTTAAAACACTTAACAGAAAATAAATAAATATGAAAACTAAATTGTAAATTACTATTTAAGTAAGCTAATGTATAGAGAGAATTTAAACGAATAAACTTGAAGAACTGAAATGTAAATGAAGAGGGAGTTATTCCTCATACATTTAAAAAAATGAAAGTTCTTTAATTTGTAAGAATTCCCACATAATGTTAAACGAAGTGAGCCTCAATTGCTGAAGCGTTGTGTGTAAGCATCTATTATTTTTTCATAATAAATTACTAAAGTGTTTCTACGTTATCGTCTACTATAGAAGCAAGCGATTAACTACTATTAATTAGCAATGTGTATAATAATAGTGAGTTTTATATAACATTAAGCCTAACAGCATTATGCTCTTGATACAAATAAGCTATGGATAACAATAGATCTAACAACTCGTAATGAGTTGGATGATATATTACACGCCATATCTTAGCATTGAAAGTTCTAAAAACACTATATTGTACCATTAGGGCACGCCGGCCAGGTGGCCGAGAGGGTTAGGGCGTAGGCTTCTAGTTCTCGAGTCCGCCTGGTCGTGGGTTCGAATCCCACCGTGGGCATGGATGTTTGTGTTTACCCCGGGCTGCGTACAGATATAACTTGTGTAAAAGGCGCAAAATGACCTTAGTGGTCGACGCCAAATTTCTAATAAACCAAACCAAACCATTAGGGCACATGCAACAAAACCAATTCCCACTATCATTATTTACTCGTTATATTCACTCATTACATGTTGTTACGATTGTTTGATATATTTCATGCCATATCTTAGCATTGAAAGTTCCAATGGTACCATATGGTTTCATATGGCACAATAAAGGCACGTGCTACTAAACAATAACCATTATCATTATTTACTCATTATATTCACTCATGGCACGTTGTTACGAATTATTTGTTATATTACATGCATGTCTTAGCATTGAAAGTTCCAATGGTACCATATGGTATCATATGACACCATTAGGTCACGTGCTACTAATCCAATAACCATTATCATTATTTACTCGTTATATTCACTCATGGCACGTTCTTACGATTTGTTTGATATATCTTAGCATTGAAAGTTCCAATGGTATCATATGGTACTACATGGTACCATTAGGGCACGTGCTACTAAACCAATAGCCATTATCATTATTTACTCGTTATATTCACTCATTACATGTTGTTACAAGTTGTTTGATATATTACATGCCATATCTTAGCATTGAAAGTTCCATTTGGTACCATTAAAACACGTACTATTAAACATTTCACACCAACATTATTTATGCGTTATATTCATTCATGAGACATCCTTACACGTACACGTGCCATTAGACCAATACCTGCTATCACTAGTTACTCATATATTCGTTCATGATATCTGGTGACGATTTGTTTGATATATTACATGCCATATCTGGTTATAGGGAGATTTTAAGGGGGTATCATAATGGTACCATTGAAGCACGTGCCATTATAGTACGTACTTATTCCGGCTATCTCACGTTCGTACTTGTTCGTGCTCTGTCCCGTATTAATGGATTGGTGAAAACAGACTTTGAAAAAGTTTATTCGTTTTCAAGTTATTGTAATAAATACTAAACTCCCCAGGAATAAAAAAATTCTCTTGATTTAGAGACTGAACTACCCTTTCAATAATCTTCAAACACGTGCATCCTGCACGGGCAGAGCCGAACCCATGTATGTTCTCAACACGTGTTTTCCCGAATGCGAGGATAATTCGTGTCTTCCAACAATTCAATACATGCACTCTTTCTATTGCAACGCAATGAATTGTGGGATTGTCTACAGACGGTCGGAAGGACGGACAGCTGGACAAACCGATCACATAAGCACATTTCTATATATAGAAAATGTGCTAAAAAGCCGCGGAAGCAGAAGCGCTCATCATAGTTATCTAGAAAATTGCTGCGGGATGAATCACTATATCTTTGTTAGTAAACCCTTTGCTGCTCAAGGAGCGACCCAAATGGCGAAACATGTGAAAGTCTGATAGGGACAAGTCTGGTCAATACGCATAGTGAGTTTCTGTTGTACGATGTTGCTGCTTTTCTGATGGCATTCGTCCAGCTGACGACAGTACACGTCAGCCGTTTGTTTCCATCATGTGCTTGTATTTTATAGTTTTTTGAGATATATATGTTTGAAAGGTACACTTTATATATACAATTATACAGAATGTACATAAAAAGAATATAGCAGTTTTATTTCGCTATAATATGCCGTAGATTTTTTTCCTTTGGTGTTTTATAAAGGACAGTACGTACTCGCCTCCACTGCCTACTAACCTGCCAGAGTTGAGACGTTGAGACACACAATTGGAGAAGCTTTCGCTTATATCACTCCAGACATGCTAGTTAAGGCATGGGAAGAATTAGTCTGCAGCTTGGACGTGTGTCGCACGGCAAAAGGAGCTCATATCGAACACATAAAGTAAACTAGAGATGTTGCTCTTTCCTTTAACGTAAGTTTTATTATTGTTAGTTAATTAAAAACCTTCAAAACAACTATATTCTTTTGTGCACACCCTGTATTTAATAATATTGATGTTAATGTACTGCATTTCAATTTTGATATTTAACAGTAGTCTTTTCTGATTAATCTTCTTTATTTCTTCACTTATTTTGTCCTTCAATGATACTATGAGATGCGTTTCAGTTTTGCGTTATCTGTACGGGTACCCGTATTTAGAGAAAAGCTACTTTACAAAGCATTTATAAAATACATATCAACATGAGAATTGCAAATAATTGGCACTTTTATAAATTCTATATTCCAAACTAATGGACGTTTAGAGAGGAAACTGTGGCAATTAAGGGTGATGATAAAGTACAAGAGAATTTCTTTTCCCCGAAAGCTGATAATGCTGAATATTTTATTATAAATGAAAATAAATAAAATTTCACAGGATGGGCTCTAACCAGAAACCTTTAGCTAATCGCGCCGTCAATCGCACCACTAATCCGAAGTTTCCTGGTTCGAATTTCCCAGGCTATGGAATTTTCTTTCGTATTTTCGCTTATAATTTAAACATCTGATGTATGACGTATAAAGAATTCCTCACAGACCATTCATCAATTATTCTGCAATAATGAATTTAAATTATGTTCCTCAAAATTAAATTTGCATTAAAGGTTAACATATTCAAACAGATACCGATTCAGGATGTCATTAATGAAAAAAAAAAAAAAAAAATTAACGGAATTCCAAAATTGGCTTTTCTGTTAGTAATTTAGTACTAGTTGAGGAAGAGTGTACTCACAATCACTAACGAAAATTAGGGATTATATTCATATTTGAGGGCATGTGCGAATTCCAATTATTTTTGTCTGTAAATTTTCTTTTCAGCTTTTATCTGAAATTTTTTTTTACCTTGAGTATTCTTAGAAAACGAAATTACATCAATCCAGAATGAAGTAAAGTTAGGGTACGTATTAAATTCTGAAAGTTGCAATATAGAACCTTCTCTCCCATCGAAAATTACACAAATAGTTTATCCTCTATCTAAAGTCGAAGCACATCCTGTGGATTAAATTCTATGGCAAATTCTTTGTCCCCTTCGAAGGAAACATATTCCATATTCCCTCCAAGGTATTTTTAAGTTTTCTCTATACTTACTATACTGAAAATTAAATATTTGCTAAAGGACATAAAGAAGTTTTAATATACAGGGATATTGAAGTTAAACTCTCCCAATTCAGAAGGCTGCGAAGGGCGTTCTACTGGCGCAAATGACACGAAATCCGAAGAAACACATGTAGATGATGCGCTCACCATTTATTAAATAGACAAAAGTAGGTACAAAAGGTCGCCGATAGGTGGCGTTAAACCCAAACAAATCGCTCTACAAATGTTCAATGTGTCCCTCTCGTGTTTCCAGATTGCTTTTCATGGGCAAAACCATGTTTTCCACAGCAGAACGCAGTAAGTCCGAATTTCCCCCGACGAATGCTCTCTTTTAGGAGTGGCAGGGATGTGAGTTTTCGCGGTGAATTCGATCCTTTAAGAAGCCCCATAACCAGAGGTCACATGAGGTGATACCAGGTGAGCGAGAAAGCCAATCATCCGTGTGTCGATGAAGGTTTCTCGTAGCATCTGTTGAAGAATACGAGCGACGTGGGGAACTGCCCCGTCCTGCATAAATATCTCCATTTGTTGAAGTTCTGGCATCTGCTTTTGCATATGTCGTCGCTAGTCTTAGTTAATGCACATGAGATGCAATCTTGCTATAAGGTGTTAAACGCGTATTTTTTATTATGTCGCCTGTTCAACAAAAGTAAAATTGGGCGTGCCCATTTAATTCCAAATGTTATTTGTTACAAGCTGTAGCAATAAAAAGTTAAACAATAATTTACAAGTTATTGCCCAGTTTTTCTATCATTGGATTGAGTATACAAAGATTATTTAAAGTTAAAAATAAATATATTGGTTTTATATTTATGTATGTGGTGTGTGAATCTGGTTTGTTACACATTTTTAGAAGTGAATATCATTGGACGTTTATAAACGATTGGAGCAGTTGATCAAATTTAGCAGTTGATTTGGTAGGATGGAGTTAAGGATTCACGGACTTGGCGGTTGAAATGTGGCGGAGAACAATCTTGTGGAAAGATGAAATCCGCAATGTCGGTTTGCAGCTGTGGCAAGAGCCAATAGGCTTATTCTGCCACTCAAAGACCGGTGGATTTAAAGTTTAGATATGTAAAAGAATGGTGGAAGTATGGTACATTTATCTCACAATGCAATTCACGATTCATTCATTTGTAAATGACATGTATTGTAGTTTTTGATCTACGGACCTCTATGTGTCCATTGTTATTGTTTGATTAGATAGATTAGAAATAATTAAAAGGAATTTATTATAAGTGAAAAGCAAATAAATTATTGTTTAAAAAGCAAAAGTGTAAGACTAACTTATATATAGCGCTTCTTGACAATCAACTCGAACGAATAATTCCAAAATTATGATCTGTTTACTTTTAACCATTTTCTATTGAAGCACATTGTAAAATTGCCATTAAATAAACCAGATTATTCTTAAAATATGAGTCACATTAACTGATTTTAACTTTTCCTGGAATCTTGTCTAATTTCTTAATCAAATTTAATCTAGGTTTTATGCTAAAGATAATTGAGAAATGATAGCTGGAAATTTCATCCCCTTTTTATTCAAAATTCTATGAATAAAAAGTTGCTCGACATCCCCTTTCTCTAATTGTTTTCTATAAATCTCCCTCCTTCGATGATTCCATTTCTCGAATGGAATAACTGACTATACTATTGGGTTGTTTCATAAGTGCGAGGGAGGGTCATAAAGTTATTACAATCAATATGAAAGAACGATCGCTTTTGAAAAAGTGTGGTACCACTGGGAAGCGACATCCCTTGAGCGCTGGAGGATACAAAGCGGTGTCTGGTGCTGTACCGCTAAACACCACCAGAGCGTCGAAAGCAACATGGCGCAGCTTGTCGAAAATTTGGAGGTGCAAGCCGTGATAAGGTTCCTGCATTTGAAGGAAAAAAACGCCAAGCAAATTCATGAGGAGTTAGTGGCCGTTTATGGTGACAATGCTCCATCGTACGAGACAGTCGCCATGTGGCGTTGACGTTTCCAGTGCTGCCACAGATTGCAAAGCAAGTGGAGAGGTAGCCCTCTCAGACCGCTGTATTATCGTGGAACAACCCCAAGGCGTCCAAAAAGGTCAGAAGTCTGAGACCATGCGCGTTGCGGCGGAGTTGAGGTTCGAAATACTGGCCCATCCGCCGTATTAACCCCACCTGGTCCTAAGCGACTTCTTCTTCTTCCCTCGCCTGAAGAATCCGCTTCGTGGACGGCATTTCCAAAACGACGACGAGGTCATCTTCGAAGTGGACCAGTTCCTCAACAGCCAAAAGGAGGGCTTCTACAAAAGTGGCATCCAGCAAGTCTTCCATCGTTGGAAAAAAGTGTGTGGCCCTGGGAGGAGCATATGTAGAGGACTGAGGGTACCATTGGGCAGCGTCACCCCATCTCTCAGTCTTCCGGCTGATTGTAATGACTTTATGACTGCCCCTCGTATTGGCCGAATTTGATGAAAAGAAAAAGATACCAGAAACAAGGAAAAGAATGCGTTTTGCTATGTTAACAAAACCCACTTTCCATTCAAAAAAGGTTAACAAAATGGATTCCACTTTCCTTTCTATATTGACTTTCATATAATATAGCGGATTTTAAAATGTATTCCAAAATGGAGGTTCCCATATACGTTTTACATGTGTAGACACAATGTTTAATTTTTCTATTCGTTTTTAGAAATACAAGGCTATACAGGAATTTTTGGATATATTATTAATAATCTCCTGTATATGTTTAAGTTAAAAATGTAGATGTTTTGGGAAGCATAAGAGAAGACCCACAGCTGTTGCGGGGAATTAGGAAGAGACAAACCATCTGGATCGGTCACATCTTACGAGATAGTGGAGTTCATGCTTGAAGGTAGAGTTAAAGGGAAACTCTCCAGAGGAAGAAAAAGGACCAAACTGTTAGATTGTTTGAAGTCAGGCGATTCCTACATCAGCTTGAAGACACATGCACAGGTTTGGGATGGATGGAGAAAGAGGTTTTAAGTCTGAACCTGTCGAAGGACAGAACAATCTGATTGATTGGTATTGTTTGATATTAATAATCTCTTGTCAGTAATATTAATTATTATTAATAGTGAAAGAAAACGACTATTGAGAAAAACTTACGTTGTCACAATTTTTATTATCATTATTAGGATCTTTAGCAAAAAACTACTTATAAGAATGTAGGCTTGGTCTGTAGGTTTATCCGGTTAAAGCCGGGTGCTTGTGCTAGTAATCTATATTATTAAGTAGCGGAAGAATGGACCTACTTATTGGTTTTATAATGTCCGTCCGTCCCCTTATAATTTCTACAATTTTTTGAATTGTTTGTGGATTTGTGGCGTACACCGTGTTCTTTAAAGTTCCCCAAAGGTAAAAGTCGAGAGGGGTTAAATCGGGAGACCGAGGCGGGAACTCCGTAGCACTTCCTCTTCGTCTTGTCCATCTGTGATTGAATGTGTGATCGTGAAGCGTTCTCACATCGACATGAAAGTGAGATGGAGCCCCTTGTTGGCGGTGGTGTACCAAATTTAACCCTCCAACGTCGTTGAACCTTAACAACGTTCTCCACTTTCCAATAACATTTCAGTTTCCATCTACGTACATCGAATGAAAGTCTCACCGTCGTTTTGGTTTATAAACAAATGAACAACAATGAACGAGTTGCTATGCTTTTCCAGCCCGTCTGGATCGTACACAACAATCCATACATTTCTATCTCATTTCGTTGCCGAGCTATAACGTTTCAAAGAGTTTATATATCAGTTTTGGACACTATGTAATTAATTGTGTTTAGCTCAGTATAGAGTGCTAGAATTAAGAAAGAAGAGAAAAATATCCTAATCAAACGAGAAACTAGTATGACATAAATGGTCCAGCTTTTAAATCTTCTACAATCAGAAATTGTTAGTAAGAGGCTAGAAGCAGCATGGGTCTCTTTCAGATATTTCTATTTCTTGTTCATGCGATTCCACCTGGACATTTCACTAATGAAAAAACTGTTTCTAAGAAGGTAGAACTGCATTTATTTAGAAAATGTTGGTCCTTTATAAGTGAAAGCTTTGTAAAAGAATACAAGTGAAAGAGATAAAAACTTCTAAAAATTTTCCTTGTGTTTTTATAGATGCTTACTGATCGTGATTAGCGGTATCTGTCTAGAATCGCCCAAGGTAACAGACAAGCGCTAAATCACGACCACATTCAATACAGGATATGCATAGTCGAAAAAATACTTCGGGGATCCATAGCTTCAATGGAATATGAGAGCAGAGGTCCTGACAAAATACACCTGAAAATACCAGGACACAACGGTTCGCCTGGATTCGTGACATTATTAATTAGACCCTGGATGTAAGACAGCAATATATGAGTCCATGATTATCTAGAAAGTGTTCATGTGGCATGGTTGTGTGTCTGCTGGTCCATTTAAACACATCCATGAGCAGTAACTGCTAGGTTGCACTGTTTAGTGACTATTTGCCACTCTTCATGGAGTTCATATATCCCAAAAGGACAGGATATTCCAGCTGGATAATGCACTGTCGTCGGGTCCAAGTTGACCAAAATTCGTTCAACGAGCATTCTGGAGAGTTCCCATGAATAGAATAGTCACCAAATTCGCTTTATATGAACCCAATTTGGCAATCATGAGGAGTGCTGTAGAGATCTGTAGACAACGATCACCTGTATCACGGATTTGTAGACAACTATCCAGATGGGATGGACCAACATTCTCCAGAGGTCTTCCGTCCACTTGTGAATCGATACTATGTCGAAGTGGTGCACTTCGCCGGTCTAGAAGGGCCCCTGAAAGCTAGTAGGCGCCAATCCTATGAAATTTGGAATTCCAGAGTATATTATGTTTGATCAACAATAATGGGCAATTTCAATGAATACAGGTGTTCAAATTGTTGGTACATGATATTTCATCATGAAAGAGGAAATCCGTTTCCTATGTATTTCGTTACGCTAAATAGGAAAATCACGATTAAAAGCATCTTTAAGAAATATTTAAAGATAAAAATAAAGGAAGAAAAAGAGCCCACTATTCCACATGAATGAATTTTATAAATATCCATATGTACATTTCGGACCTCTCTGTCTCTTCATTAGTAAGAAACAGCAAGTCTATTCCTTCATCGTTTAGCCAAACTTTATATCAGGAAATTGGAAAATATTTCCAGCGTGATGGCATCGATATGTCGATGGCATTTTCGCTACATTCGACACTAGAAAACATGATATTAAAACAGTTCCTTGAGAAGCTAAACACTTTACACCCTTTTATTCATTTCACTATCGAGGTAGAGGTTGACCAAGAATTAGCATTATTATATACTGTTATTGAAAGATCTGGAAATTCGCTATCTTTTGACATCCACCGGAAGAACAACTTTGTTTCTGAATATACTAAGAATGAGTCCAATCATTGCCATTCTAAAAAGTTGGCGGCTTTCCACCATCTCCTCCGTCGAATGAGTTTGATTCGGCTTCATGACGAAGCAAGAAAAACCGAATTAGGACATATCAAACAGCATGCCAGATACAACAGCTTTGACGACCAGACTGTAGAAAAATTAAGAAAGAAGATAAAGAGGCAAGTTGCGTTACAAGAAATCACCTCCTTGAAGAACTTCAATAATGATTTTTGTTGTGAACAGATATTTGAACAGAGGTCTTAAAAGAATTTGCAAAAAGAATACTCTAGCTCTGAGGTTTGAATATTCTTAGGAAAAAGTTTAACATGGTAAAAGATGAGATTCCCATAGAATCCTATGAATATTCCTACTGTAATGAGTTCTGTCTGGGACATTCAAAAGCTGGGGTTAAAACTAGAATGAAGGAGAATATCTGCTATATTAAAAATAGAAAACGGGATATATCTGCTTTTGCAGATCATATTTTAGAAGAAAGCCATAATTTATCGACAGATGGCTTTCGGCAATCAACAATCTAACAGGGTTGTGAAAAACAAACGAGTGGTTCGGTAGCAATGCTTTCACTGCCATACTCGTCCAAGTACAGGGTGATTCAGTCAATTTCTGACCATTTCACTCGAATGACGTGCATTAGGGATAGAAAATTGAAAGAATATGAGCGCCATATCGAATTTCTAAATGGTTGGAGTTTGTATTGTTGCAACGGCGCTGCATGAAAATCGTATTGTTGAAAAATGGCGCCCGCTTTATCAACAGAGCAGAAATGCAAGTTTGTCGAATGGTATTTCGAGACAAAATCACCTGTATCCGTGCAAAGAAAGTTCCGGAAGGAGTATAAGTGTCGAGACGCACCAGGCAGGCAAGCAATCATGGATTTTGTCAAGCAATTTCGTGACTCTGGATGCGTTAAAGGCAAGAAAAAAGGCGGGAGCGAAGCTCGTGTTCGAACGGCCGAAGTTGTCGAAAATGTTCGCACAAGGTTGGTCGATTCCCCTATCAAAAAATCTGTTCGCCGCCTATCCATTGAAAAAGGGCTGTCGTATACCACGATGTGGCGAATTTTGAGAAAGGATTTACACCTGTTCCCGTATAAGATTCATGTTTATCAGGAGTTAACAGACACTGGAAGACAGAAGTGACAACAATTTGCGATGGAGTTTGGAGCAGAAATGGAAGCCAATCAGGACATTGTGGACAACCTGTGGGTGTCAGATGAGGCCTTCTTCCATCTGCCAAGTGACGTTAATAAACACAACGTTCGTTTTTGGGGTTCCCAGCACCCTCATGAGATCCATAAGTCACCTCTTCATCCACGATAGGTTATGACTTGGTGTGCGATTTCCAAAAGAGGCATCATTGGTCCGTTCTTTTTTGGGGGCACCGTAACGTCACAGGCTTACCTTAACATGTTGGAAACCTTCTTCATGCCCGAGCTGCGAAGGCCTCCTATACCGCTTCGACATCAATGGTTTCAACAGGATGGGGCTAGGCCTCACACCACTAATGAAGTGCTAGACTTTCTCAATCAGAAATTCGGAAATCGTATCATTTCAAACAGGTTTCCAGATCGATTCGGGGGTTGCTTTCTTTGGGCCCCCTACGAGTCCTGACCTAAACCCATGTGATTTTTTTCTCTGGGGGTTCCTTAAAGACAGTGTGTTCACTACAGCATCAAGAACCCTAGACCAGCTGCGACAAAGCATCGTCGACTGCTGCACCCTTGTGGATGCAGAAATCCTGGATAGAGTTATGAACAACTTCACCATTCGGCTGCGAGCAGTTCAAAACGTTCGTGGTGGCCACATTGAGCATATCATCAAGACTTTTCCACGGGAATAAAAACTCCGAACTGCCTAAAATATCATACTGAAATGCTAAGTTTGTAAACATTAATGGTTCAATAAATTATAGTACTGAGATGGTCAGAAATTGACTGAATCACCCTGTAGTAACTAAAAGAAGTACGCTGAATTAGGAAACAAGCCAGATGAACCTAGTTAAATCATCCAGACGATAAAGAGGAATCCTTTCCTAACAGGACGGTGAAGCAGATTGTTGATTGACGAGAGACATGGAAGTGCTAGGAGATCCAGTGCACTGAAAAGAGCGGCTTTTGAATGTCGTCGAAATTGATATACAGGATGTTACGAGGCCTGCGATGCCTGAGCGAACTTTTGAAGGTGAGCAGGTGATCCAAAATTTCAGCAACCAGTGGATTGGGATATTCTTAATCTTCGGAAGCAGCTTCTTCAGCGACTCCTGGACGTGGTTTCCAGTGGTAGGTATATCGAAATTGTCAGCAATGGAAGTATTAGTTGCTACTCTCCGGTCGAATTGGGCAATGGTCCTCAGAGTAACGTTTTAGAAGGTTTGGAGGTCCTTCGATCTGGATTTGCAGACTATAGCCCTGGCAGGCATACCTTTCAGAAGAATAGTTTGGATTACCATTTTATATCGCAAAACTTTGCTATCCACTCCAAACGTGCTGTTACGCCCAAGAAGAGCAACCAGACTAAAGAAGCCTTATTGATAGCATAGGAGAGATAGTCGCCTCAATTTAGCTTGGCTCCGAGTTATTTATAGTTTTTCACCCACTCGAGCTCTTCGGGGGTTTGTAAACTTTTTGGTAATCTCATATTGATGTAAGGCATTTTGAAACCGAAATATGACGTGACCGGGATTGTGGGCACTAGTCATGTTGGACGCGTCGTCAGAAAACACATATAGCTTGCACTTTGTAAAAGTTGGATAGTCGTGAGTGAAGAAGTTGAACAATGCAGGTCCCAGGACAGAGCCTTGGGAGCACCAGTAGTGATGTCACAAGGGTTAGACATGGAGCAGCCAAACTTGACACGAAATATCCTGTTCGACAGAAGGGAATTAATCAAAGTAATCAGATGGTCAGGAAAACCACAAGTAATCATCTTGTATATGAAGCCGTAATGCCAAACCTGATCAATAGCTTTCCGAACATCCAAGAAGACAAGACCACAAGCCTCCAGATCTGAAGTTGGCAAGAGTGAATTGCTTCGATTTGCTGCTCACGAACAAGATTGTTGGCCACATAGAAAACGTTAAACCTCCTTAGAATGACGCGTTCAAAGACTTTTGACTTCATGACTAGTAAGCTTATGGGCCTGTAGCTGAAAGCAAGAATAGGGTTTTACTACGTTTTAGTATGGTAGTGATGACGGACTCCTTCCACTTGTCAGGGAAAAGTCCATGTATCCAGCAATCATTCATGACTCTGGTAATAGTCGATGCAACATTAGGAGGCAAATTCGTGAGAGCACTTGTGTGATGGAATCAATACATTCTGCTTTCCTGGTTTTAAAAGCTTCATGACATCGGAGATATCGTGAATACTAACAAGTCAGGCAACCGAAATGCCCAGGACCGATAGGATTTTAAAGAAATCGAGAACGAAAAGGAAAGCATTTGATTTCTAAAGAAGCCTTTCATTGTTATGAATTAGATGAGGTTTCTAAGCAAGCCTCTGGTTGCTAAGCAAGGCGTACTTCTAAAGAAAACGTATAAAACTATCTGAAAAGTTAAATGGAGAAAGTAGCATTTCTCTATAGATTAGAACATATAAGAATCCTTTAATTTGTTAGCATTTCTATTTAATAAGCTTTCTTCAAAAACTATTGCCAACGCTTTTCTACGTAAGCATGTATCATTGAAGGGATGAGTAGCTACTAGCTATTGTTAAAATTTGCCTAACACAAACTAACTATTGATAATATAAAACGTAAGTAGTTACATGCCATATCTTAGCAGTGAAAGTTTCCAGTAGTTTCATAGTGGTATCATTATAACACGAATAATGGAACCAATTTCAATTATCATTAATTTTACGTTATATTCATTCATGACACGTCATTGCAAGTTGTTTGCTATATATTACATGCCATATTTTATCATTGGAAGTTCTAATGAACCATAAGGGTTCCACAAAACCAGGTTCCTTGGAACCAATTTCGACTATCATTAATTTTACGCCATATTCGTTCATGACACATCATTTCAAGTCGTTTGATATATTACATGCTATATTTTAGCATTGAACCATATTTTAGCATTGAAACTTCCAAAGAACCATAATGGTTCCAGGAAACCAGGTGCCTTTGAAACAATTTCAACTATCATTAATTTTACGTTATGTTCTTTCATGGCACATCATTCCAAGTCGTTTGATATATCACATGCCATATTTTAGCGTTGAAATTTCCAATGAACCATAATGGGTCCACGAGAAACAGGTGCCTTTGAACCAATTTCGACTATCAATAATTTTACGTTATATTCATGCATGACACATCATTCCAAGTTGTTTTATATATTACATGCCAAATCTGAGGTTTGAAAGTTTCCCCTGAACCATACTGGTTCCACGAAACCACATACCATTGAACCTATTTCGACTATCATTAATTTTACGTTAATATTCAATCATGACATATTATTTCATACTGTTTGATATAATACATGCCATATCTTAGCATTGAAAGTTTCCAATGGACCATAATTGTACCACTAACCCACATACCCTTGAACCAGTTCGGACTGATATTGACCATCAAGGAAGACGATCACGTGTCTTCACTTAAGTCACAAGCCTTTTCTCTGCTTTAGCTATAGAATCTTAAAGGGAGAACAGTATTTGGCAATGCACAGGCCATTTATACATGGAATTGTATAGTGAAAAACGTGGACCCCTATATTATTTTTAACCTTTTGAACCGGAAGTAGTTCACCGATTTTTTTCCACCAACGAACTCA
The DNA here is from genome assembly GCA_023313115.1 of Rhysida immarginata. NCBI lineage: Eukaryota > Metazoa > Arthropoda > Chilopoda > Scolopendromorpha > Scolopendridae > Rhysida > Rhysida immarginata. The sequence continues at coordinate 4,515,375 of JAHWFO010057283.1, read as the reverse complement.
GTCTTCCGATTTCCCTAAGTTGTCGAATTGCGAAAACGGAAGTCGAAAATTCGGAAGCGTTCGAAAGCTAGAGCACCAACAGACAGACGGACAGACGGACGCACATTGTGACAACATAAGTACCTATCGCTTCTAATAATTTCCTTAGGAGCACGATGAGCGAGCCCATAAGAGATGCAACCATCGCTGACAAGTCGAGTATATGAGAGACTCATATACTGGTTGCCCTCACAAGGCGTGTTAAATTGTTTTACCAGCGAGTGAGCGATCAGTTGAGCCTTATCTCGATCACTGGTGACAAATATGGTCAAATTTGTTATGGTCAAATAATTTATCTTCTTGGTTAATAGCCTTATATAAACTGGGCTTGTAAGCTGTTATTTTCACTTGTTGTTTCTCACTAATGAAGGAGACAGAGCTCCGAAATGTACATACGAGTTTTTATAAAATTCATTCATGTGGAATGATGGTTTCTTTTCTTCTTTTATTGTTATCTTAATATCCACAGTTTTGGCTGTCGTCTATTTTATTACTATTTTAAAGATATTAAAATTAATTTTGAACATGCAAAAGCCCGCCTCCAAACTGAGGCGACTTTTATGATTGATTATTCTGATTTGACGTGACTCGCTGAGAAATATCGAACATTTGTGTAGTGCTCAGAGTAATCAAATATGCCGATTTCATTTTATTACTTACTATTTCAAATTGGGAAGGACATAGTCGCTGTGAATGATTCGAATTACATAAAGGACACTCCAACGATTTTACGGAAATTGATAAATTACTGCCGATTATCTTCATCAATGACGGTAGATTTGCGTTGGCTAAAATCAGAGAAACACAATGCTGTAATTTATAGAGTAATCAGGTGGGTTGATAGTAATTATTGACACAAATAAAAAAAACAACAGCAGACGACGAAATGCATTTTATTCATAAAATAATTAGCATCAGTAGCAGTACAGTTTGCCCAAAGGGATTTTAGTGTAAAGATGGCATCACAGTGATCTAAGAAATCGTTGACGATATGAATCGCAGTATTTAGGTTAGTGAACTATTTGCCCCTCAAGAAGTGGTTCAAATGGCGAAACATGTCTGACGGGACCAATTCTGGTGAATATTCAAGGTGAAAGAGGTCGTGGTACGCCAAGCGTTGATTTTCTGCCTACTTTCAATGGTCGTGATCAATCATTTTGAAGCTGAAAAATTGGTTATTATTGGTTCTCATTTATTGAGTGATTGCACTGTTCACTTTCTGTTGTCTTAAGCATCCATTTTTCATCCACCGTAAGATCCGATGCAGAAAGTGAGCGGTAATATCAGACACAACCGAATGCCGACTCCTGGCTTTTTATCGATGTCAACATCACCTAGATGGAACTTTGAAAACATTCTAGTAACTCAAAATTTCAAAACAATCCAACATTTCTAAACCTTTGAAATGATAATAGAAAATCATAGGACGCCGTGCCTACTGATCCCGTTCGATTGTGTTTTACGTCTATCTGTCAGTACGCGAGCTTTAGAATTGTGCCATGCGAAAACAAGGCAACCTGGCACGCTCCAATCTTGCATGCGACCATATGAGAGAGTGAAATATTTGGAGAAGGAAAAACAAATTTTGGAGGGATGCGTGCAGCGTTCCTGGCTAAAAACCTTTAGAGTGCCCATCGTAGTTCCAACTGTACGACATGTTGTATTTCTCCTTGCTGTTTTTAAGCCTTTAAGTCAATTTTCTCTTCTAAATATTTGTTGTAAGGCTTCTGAATATCATCTCATTAAGTGTCTGATGTCATGGTAATCCATACCTTGAAACGAAATAACATATGCATGTGTTTACGTTTAAACTTAAAATGAAACTACGATATAAAATTCCTTAATTTGTGATAAGCAGGATTTCATTTTTATCAGCGAATAGTCTGGAGACTATGACATAATATTTTCTTGGACTGTTAATTTTAACATTTAAAAAGATACGTTTGCATAATTAGAAAAAGACGACAAGCAATACTATTATACTGATGAATGTAACAGCCAAACGGCACCACAATGGATGTAATTTATTTAATGGATATTCTTTATAATTCCTCCCAATAGACATAGTATCGTAAAAGAAATGCAAAATTGGAATAAAAAACATTTAGTAACTGCATTGTGGTCTAATTTGCTAGTAATGAGAACAATAAAAGGAAAACTGAGAATTAGCAAATGGTAGAAGTATTTAATGAGAACCTACGCGTTTCGAATAAACTTCATCATCAGGGTAGGATACAACTACAGTCTAGATGGACAATCGACAATCAATCAGTATAGTGAAAAATCTAGTACGAGTGGTCCAGGAGCCTTTAGCTCACTTTACACGCTGCCCAAAAAGTAAACCAAATGAGGTACACTGAAGTAGGAAAGAAGCCTGATGAACCTCTTTAAGTCATCCAGAAAAGAGTCCCTTCATGGTAGGGACGAGAATCGGATTGCGGATTGACGAATAGCGAGTCCGAAAAACTAGGATCTAGCAGATCCAGTAGTTGGGGAATTCGGCATTGTTAATGTTCACGAAATTGACATCCAAGATATGACGGGGTCTTCGAAACCTGAGGAACCCCTGATAGTGAGTGAGTGGTCCAGGATACCAGCAACCAGGGTATTTTCATTTTGTTCCATCTTGGGCAGCATGTTCCTGAGAAGTGTTTGAACATAGGAACCAATGTAGGTCATCCCCAGATCTTCATAGATAGAGAGATTGTTGGCAACTCTTCTGTCTAGTTGAGCAATGGACCGGAGGGTAACAGTTTGGAAGGTCTGAAGATCTTTCCATCTCGTTTTGCAAATGGAAGCCCAAGCAGGCATACCATGAAGTAAAATGGCACGACTCACTACCTTGTATAACAAGAGTTTGCTGTCCACTCTGAGAGCGCTGTTTCGCCCCAGTAGCGCAATGAGACTAAACTTCGCTTTCTTAGCCTTGTTAAGCGAATTTTGGACATGGTCGTTCCATTTGAGCTTGGAATCAATCACAACTCCGAGGTACCTATAATTTTTAACCCACTCAAGCTTCCTACCATGTAGGATGCGGGGCCTTGGAGGGTTTTTGCGTTTGCGTGTGATGAACATGGCTTTACACTTGTTAACATTCAGCTGTAAGCGCCACTTAGAGAACCAGCTCTCACACCGGTGTAAAGCTTTTTGCAGACGGCTGATGACGTGGACTGGATTACGTGCCCAGGTCATGATGGACCCGTCGTCAGCAAACAAGTAAAGATTGCACTTTGTAAACTTAGGAAAGTCGTGGACAAAGAAATTGAACAAGGCAGACCCCAAGACAGAGCCTTGGGGAACACCAGCATTAACATCAGAAGGGCAGACAAGGAGTCACCAATCTTAACACGGAAGGTCCTGTTTGTCAGAAAAGAGCGAACCAAGGCAATCAGGTCATCAGGGAAGCCACAAGTAATCATTTTATAAATGAGTCCATCATGCCAGACTTGATCAAAGGCCTTTTGAACATCAAGAAAGATGATACCACCAAACATAGAAAGATTGAGAGGACCGTTCAAATCAGCAACAAGCCTCCATACCTGGAGCTGACAGGAGTGAGCTGTGCGGAAGCCGAATTGCTCTTCACGAATAAGGTTGTTTGCCTCGCAGAAGTCGTTGAACCTCTTGAGAATAGTTCGCTCAAAGACCTTGGAGAGCACTGGCAGTAAGCTAATGGGCCTGTAGCTGATGGGAAGAGCAGGATCAAGTCCCGGCTTGGGATAGTGAGGATGATTGAGTTCTTCCAGGCGCTAGGGAAGTGACCGTTTAGCCAGCAGTCATTCATGATCCTGGTGATAATGCAAACAACATTAAGAGGCAAATTCTTCAGAGCACTGTTGGTGATGGTGTCGATGCCGGCTGCTTTTTTGTTTATCAGGTGCTTAATGGTGTTCAAAATCTCAGAGGTGCCAATGATATTAGGATGAGTAAGAGCGCGTTGAGAGAAGCCAAACTTGTCACATACTTCTTTGACTTCACCAGTAATATTAACCAGACAGTCCTCTTTGGGCGTATTGAATTGACTTTTCAATGAGTCAGCGATGAGTTGAGCCTTGTCTGGTCACTGCTAACAAAATCGCCGCTTTCTGTAAGTAGAAGAGGAAGTTCAATGGCCCTGTTGCTTTTAAGGGCCCTGACAGTATTCCAAAGAGAATTGTCTTGGACGGACAGACTCTTGTCTAGATGGCATCTGACATGAAATATATGGGGTCATTCCACCAATTAGAGAACAACGCTGCTAATTGGTGGATTACAAAGAGCAAGAGGCAACAAAAACGGAGGCCAGGTATAATCAAATTATTACAATAATAATCTAATATCACAAATCCAATTATAAAAAAAGAAGAAATACAAGGGCGAACAAAACTAATTAACGGTCGTCAAGCAGATAACGAATAGCAGTGTATGAAAACTTAAGTGCAACTAAAATTAAGTCACATAATAATTAACATCATAATGGGAACATCAAATACAAGTCGGTCGAATTAAACAGAGTCAGGAATAATCAAATAAAGAACAAATAGTACAATTTAAATAAGAAGGACAAATAATCAAAGAAACATTGTCATCATGTCAAACAAATAGGACTCTTATAAGCTCTTAAAAGCAAAGACTCTTATAAGCGGGCCACTTGCAGAGCCAGTGTTCAAGTCAAGCTCTTGGTTGGGATCGTACAGTGTTGCCGACTTCATTGGCCACGTTTAGGATAGTGTTTCTGCCGAAGCTGGTTTGATTGTTTAGAATGTTCGTGTCACCTGCCTTTATGCACCTTCTGATCTCCAGGGATTCATATGTGAGGACGCGTTTGTGGTCACGTTCATGATTGATTATGGTCATAATGTCGTAAATAGTTCCAAATGAGTATTTACTCCTTACTAAGTGATTAGCGAAGGCCGAATTTCCATCATTATTAATCCACGGTCTTCGGTGATCAGCAAACCGTACTTTGAAAGACCTTTTTGTGGATCCAATATAAAATGCCATACAGTTGGGACAAGTTAGTTTATATACACCACTAGAAGAATATATGTCCTCTCGATCTTCATGTTGTTCTTTTGGATTGAGAACATACTTGCACTTATTTCTGGTCCGGAATGCTATCTTCAGGCCTTTGTTAAGAAAGATATTGCTGATCCTGGAGACCTCGGGGCCCGTGTAAGTAAAAACTGCATACCGTTGGTTCTGGGAGGGTTCTGGTTGGTTATGCCGTGGTTGCTTGGTTCGCTGCAATCAAACGAAGGTAACTTTTGAAGTCACTTGCAGTCATTATGGACTGTCTCAGCGTATAATGAAACAAATATTTGGCGAACGGTTTATGTCTATGTAAATTAATTAAGTTAGAACGTTATTTAGGGAAGATAGAAATAACAGGGTGAAGAACTCTATACATTTTGAAAAAATAATGAAATAAAACAAATCAGAAGCAACACGGCTATTTGTTGACGTTTGCATAAAATTATCTGAGCATATCACTGCATATATATTTTTAATATGTCAGAATTCCTATTGGATGCCCCCGAATTGAAGAATTAAAACATTTGTATCTAATGTTTGTTTTTGTAAATATGAAAAAATAAAGGACGAAAATAAACACGGAACCAATTCTTCATTAGACGCAGGTTCAATTATCTTCGAATTTCTTAACAAAGAGCAATAATTTAAATTATTCCCGTCAGCCATTTCATTAATTGAAATCACTTAATTATATGTAAAGCTTCAGGCGTAGTTCTCAAAAAGCTTTTCCAGACGTTCACGTTCCTTCAGTTTTAAATAAGTTTATTTCCAAAAGATTTCCGGTAGAATTCTCAATGATTGGAAAATTCGCTCTCCAGAATAAGTAAACGCTCAAAACGAGTTCAAATTAATTCACTTTGACGGATCTAACGTGTTCATACTGTTTAATTGCGTTAGGTGTAAATGGCTGCATATTAAGCTCCCTTATTTGTCTCCAGTTTTCACCCGATGGGAACGAAATGCTGATTGCCAGAGAAAAATTGTTCCCGCTCTCTGCGGAGCTGCTGCCGGTGTCGGGAGAATTCTCCCGGAGAAAATGCTTGCTTCACCGAAGAACGGCAATAATAAGTAGTGGATCCTCGACGGGTGTACGCTTCCAACCACGACCCCTTCTGCTGACACCCCAGGCGACTCGAATTGTAACGACAACGGTAGGTAGGGTCCAGTGAACCAGTTCGGAACGTCCCTTAGCGAAGGAACAAGGTTATCCCATTAAAGTTCTGAATGGAAGAGAGCACGCCGAGGCAGAGGCGGGGAATGTTCCCAAAGACCCGGCTGGGCATTTACGTAAATTACGCCGAATGCAATCAGCGGCGACATTAAAATGGATCGTATTCAATGAGTCTGAGAATCCTCTTCAAAGTAGGGATAATGGAAGGACGAGAATAAAAGAAGGGGAAAAAGAAAGATCAAAAGGAAAAGAAGAAAAAGAAGGAAAAGGGGATGGGGAATTTGGAATATAACCTTGAAAAAAAAGTTATCAGGAGTTTTTTTTTCTTTTTTTTTAAATTCTCACTTCACTGGTAATTACTGTGTAAGGTGAAAGCGCCTTTAAAGGCTTCGTCTTCTTAAGTCGATAACTTACTGAATGAATGAGCCGAAAATTTTTGAATGCTATCCAGTTGACCGTAATCATCTATCAAAAGGAGAATATGTCCATACAACATAACCTGTTTTTAACAGTGAGACCAGAAATTGAATAGCACAGTAACATCCCATGCGCTTTTAAAAAATACGCGTTTTTATTTTTAATCATAGTCTTGTTTTGCCCATAATTAAATTGCTACATGATTTTCTTTTAACGCATTGGGCATACAAGATGGACCACCATTCCAATCGAAATCGCTTTGAAATACGATGTTGATTGTGTTTGAGTTGCAATGAGACACTTTAGGCTATTATATGTCTTGTAATGGATAGAAAACACCACCGAATATATTAAATTTTATCCAAAAACTCAACTTTAGACGAAAATTGGACTTAGCACGCGTTGATAAGGTACTCTTCAATTTATTTTTAAGATGGCTTGTTCTGTCGCTGCAAGAGGTTCTGTCGCCTTTTACTTAAACAAGAACAGTTTTCCCTTGCAGTTGTTTTCGAAATTGAAAATGCCCGCAAGCATTATGAGAAACGAAATTTGATTGATCCTATTTAGAGTTTCACGTCGATTACAATATGCAATACGTTTTTCGATATTTCAAAGGGGAATCTAATTTATTTTACTATATATATGACTCTTTCGCCTCATAATGCTGTCAACATGTTAACGACGCGAACATATTAAATTTCTTTATTAAAAGATAACTTGATGCCATAACTAAATTATGTAAATAACAGACAATTTATCTTGTATCAGTCGACTCAGGCAACATTACTAATAATTACTCTTGTGACTCTAAATTTTAATCCAGCGCATTGTCCGTAATGCATTCTTTATTTCCAGAACCCAATCATATAACCCCGTTTCCAACCCAAAACCTTCAGGTTTCCCTGATCTTCGGAGGTGGTTTTATTTACCGCCTTGCCAAATTCGTATCAACAAAAGGTGTAAAAATGGCATTCCTAACCGGCAATCCCATTAGATATTCTTCAAACCCCTCGCACTCCACCTCCCATAACGATTTCGACGCCAGCGGAATAGACCGCCTTCAATGCAAATTTTGAGACGTCCATAAAAATAGCGTCATGTTTGGAGAAAGGACAAAAAATCAACTTACGCAATTCACCTTCCGGAAGCAACCCCCTTCCCCGGAACAATAGACGACTCCATGAAGATCTTAGAGTATTCCAACAATCCAATGAAAATATATTACGCTATAGAAATATTCAAAGCTCAATCAGACTCACCGACAGACATCCTCAACACGCAGCTGACATTCGTCGTTTATCCAATATTAAATTCCATTCACAATCTATTGTAAAAACATTATTCCACCAATTGTTTGATATAATTGTAAAATTCTATCCAATCACAGCAATTGTTATGTTCAAGATCCTGTATAGATAGCGTTATATGAGGGGATGTCAGTAAGTAAATTACAAATGGATATAGAAATGTAAGAAATAAGAGTATTGACTTGAAAGCTAGTTTTATTTCTTCGCATAATCTTCCTGTACAATGAGGCACTTGTCCCATCGTTTCACAAGCCCCCTCAGAATCAGCAGCATAAAATTCGAATAAAGTAAATAAGCCAGAAACTGTGAACAAGATGATATGGTAACAAAGACACAGGAAACCACTGTTCCACAATAAAATAATTTAATAACATTAACAAACAATAGAACAAAAGATACTTTTTATACAAAGAACTAGATGTTATTAAGGAACTTGCCACAAGCAACGGCTATAATCAAGCAATCATCGACAAAGTTGACCATAAAACTCCTCGGACGTCTGAATCTACAGAAAAAACAGAATAAAGGAAGTATTTTTCCCTATAATAGACGAAATTAGCTAAAACTTTTGGCTTAAAATTAGCCTACAAAACTGACAATTCCTTTAAGAAAGCTATTGGCAGTATCAAAGCTAAGATCCGAAAGAAGACAAACCAGGCATTTATAAATTATCGTGTGGCTCTTGTAATTGCTATTATTATGATGACCAGAGCCAAAGAAAAATTACCACCAGAATTAGTGAGGATTTCTTTCTCATAAGGAATGGAAAAACGAACGTTTCCGCTTTTGCGGACCATGTTATCAATCATGGCCACGATTATGATCCGGGTCGTGTGCAAATATTATATTCCATCAAGGATCATCATATACTTAATTTTTCAGAATCTTTGGAGATAGCGAATAAATAATCTAGCAACAAACTCCTAAATTCGGACCTCGGACCAATCCCAGTGTTTGATTGGTTAAAAGTTTCTAAATATATCCTGTCCTGACTTTGTATTTACTCTTTGTTTTCTTTTATAAAGAATAATTGTTTCTAATGGCTATGTTAGTATATAAGGGTGTAACAATCAAAGTGTTACAAACTTTTAGTACTTATACAAGTGATCATAATAAGCATTTTATGTCCTAATTATAACCATTAGTCCGAAAATGAGTTACAGAAGTGAACACATGTAGCCTTCACTGCAGTTACAGTAGCTGTTCAAACTGACGGCCTCCAACCTCAATGCATGTTTGCAATCTGCGGTGTAAGTTGTTGTACACTCTGTCGAGTATCACTGCAGTGTCTTTTATGTCTTCAGCGGCTGCCACCAAACGTGCTACAAGATCCGCTTTTGACTCCACCGGGTTTCAAAAACGATGCTCTTTAAATGTCCCTTCAAAATCCGGTGACCTTGGTGGCTATGCCACTGGACCCCCTCGCCCAATCCATCGCTCACCAAATGTTTCGCCAAGTAGTCCCGGACAGCGTGCGCGAAATGGGGTAGCGCACCATCCTGCTGAAACCACATGTTGCGACGGGTGTCCAGAGATACATCGTCCAACAAGTCTGGCTCCTAGTACACGATTGCTCACATTGGTTGAGACCTTTCGTTTACAGGTGTAGTGAGTAGCAGGGTTCGATGGTGAGGACTGCGAATGAGCACTTCTGTAACTCATCAGTTATGCATTTTCGGACTAATGTTTATAGGACATAAAATGCTTATTATGATCACTTGTATAAGTACTATAAGTGTGTAACATCCTGACTGTTATATCCTGTATAAGAAGATTTCTCCCAAGCCATTCTAACTTCAGTTCCCGTCTATACACGCTAAGAAGAGGGCTTAGCTCTCGAAATGTACAGTCATGGACAAAAAAAACTCTCCCTCACTCTGTGCTGCTATATTTTTAAATGAGCGTTTACTACTTTTGCCACTAGGGGTCTGATATCGATTAACATGTCAGTTTTTCTGCTGTATTTGATTACAAGTGCACCACACTGCAATCTAATGTTAAAATTTTGATTTAATATTTCTTCTGAATTAATTTAAGCGTGAACAATATTTATTGCTTTGTTATTGTTAACTTTAAAATGTTTTACCTCGATTGTTTAGAAAAATAGTCTGTACGGAAGAAAATAGGATGGTTTGGTTTTATTGGTTAAAATTTAGATAATTTTCTGACTGAACTAAACGATATCAGACACCTAGTGGAAAAATTAGTAAACGCTCATTTAAAATATAGCAGCATCGAGTGAGGGAGCGTTTTTTTTGTCCATGACTGTACATACAGTACGCGTTTGTATTAATATTATACTTTTATATTGCTTTTGTTTGTTAATGTTATTAAATTATTTTATTGTTGAACAGTGGTTTTCTCTATCTTTCCTGTTGCATAAAATTATTTGGGCTATTGTCTAAACCAGGCGGTAACTTTTGTACAGCTTCATCGCCAGGAAAGTGAAGCTCGCAGTCTTCTGTAATCACTAGGGCATATTGCTTACCACATTCCGGAAGCGAGAGTAAACTGTAAATGCCGATTCCTACTGTAACATCCTCATGAAACTTTGTAATACCATTCGACGGAAGTGACCAGAACTCCTCATCAAAGGCGTGTTGTTATTCCATGAGGAGCGCGCGTCCTCATATTGCAAGCAAGACAACTGAGATGTTGCAAACGTTTAACTGGGAAGTTTTCGAGTATCCTCCGTATAGCCCTTACCTTCCTCCAAGCGTCTTCCATTTGTTCGGCTTAAATTTCCCGGACCCATACTTCGATGGGAATACGTAGATGATACTACTTTCCTTGAGGTCACTGATATCACGAGCTTCTCTGCTATACACGCGCACTCCTTGACCATACTCCATAACCAAATGGGCCTTTTTCACGTTTACGAGACTTGAGAAATGGCGGCGTCCTTGGCAGATTGAAAACGAGGCTGACGGGTTAAATTCACACACGGGAAAGCACTGTATGTGCTAATTTATAGATTAATAAAGACGTAACTGTTTAATCACTGGATTTTAACTCAGGATATTTCACAGATTCACTTGATGGATTAAGATTAGTTAAGAAGGAGGCTATTCCAAATAAATTAGTGTTGCGAAATAGACCAAAACGAATGACTAAAGAAAATCACTTCAAAAATCACTATACTATATCATTACTTTTATTTATTTATTTATTTATTTATTTATTTATTTATTATTTCGTTAATTAATATTAAAATTTGAAGTATAATATTAATATTAAAATTTGATATAAATTATATTGAATATAATTCATGAATTTAACATATACCTTTTGTATAATAAACTTTATTAATTGAAATCAATTAAAATTATATTGGGAAATTTTTTTATTTTTTTATTTTCATTTTTTGTTTTTATTATTTGTTATATTTTTATATAAATAGGGCAAGATCAATTAATCAATCCATTAATTAATGGATCCTAATAACTTTTTACATATTGCATATCTGTGTGCAAGTAACAATATAAATGTAAACGCACTGGCAATGATTGTTTATTGCAATCCATGCAATGAAAATAATAACACATATGACAAAAAGATAAAAGAGATAGTTTAAGAATCTCCTTCCAAAAACCAAGTTTATGACGAACGTCAAGACTACCCAATATGACAATTTGACAGAATAAATAAAAGTTCAAGTATTTAGGAGAATTTAACAAAACGGATCAGTGAAAAAAGCTTTTAAAGCAAGAGTCAGTAAGATGAAATCGGCCTATTTCCTCACCAAAGATATCTATAAGAAGTCAATATCATTCAACGCTAAACTTTGGCACTAAACAACAGTAATACGCCCAGAAGCACTTTATACAGCTAAGTGTCTGACCCTGATCAAAAAAATGTTAACTCAAGAACTGAAAGTAGCTGAAAGAAAAATATTAAGAAAAATGTTGGGGTCAATATTTAAAGTACGTCGCAACAATGAAATATACACACATACTGAAAAAATTACTGATACTGTATCGTTAAGAAAAGGAGAATAGTTTTTTATGAAAATCTTGAAAGAATACATCCCAATAGGCTCACAGGAAAAATTTTCAAATATATGTCAAAATTGAAAATAGCCAATACTTGGATAAATGAAACACAAAAGGACATAGAAGAATTACAAATTTCCCAAGCAGACATATAGAAACGTATACCACAAGAAACCAGGTTGGTACAATCAAAAGGCTTTCGGAAAAAAATGAAGAATTAAAACGGCGCATTTTGGACTCAGGAAAGGAATAAAAATGAGTTGAAAAGAATGCAGTCCATTGCGGGTTATTCAACAACACAATATCAACGACGACAAAATAAACCCCATTTGTCAAATGAATTTGAAGTAATGATCATCATTGAAGAAGGAACTGAAAATTTTTTTATATGTCCTGAAAATTGTAATTTACATCCTGAAAACAATCAACGGTTTGATTTGATCAACAGTTTCCAGATTTCTCTCGGTTCCTTCAGCCTTGGATCTAACAATTTCTTTTACATCCTTCAATGATATCTGTGGTAGTGCATTTAAAAAAAAGGGACTGAATAAGCATTCATTCCTTCGCAACAAGCTGCGCTTCACCAGTCAGCCTCGTTTTCGATCAAGCATGACCGCGGCCATAATCTCGCGCTTTCTCGTTTGAAAAAGGCCCATTATCATAGAGCGTTAAAATAAATATGTGTGGAGCTCCATCAATGTGATAATAATGTTCGGTAGAGATAAGCACGAACAATACAGGAAAAATGCGGCCAACAGAAAATACCCCGCCAATCGTATCTGTAGTACAGCGCAACCATCTGCATACCATGGGACGTTCCAACATGTTCGAGGAGAGATGGTCATATTAATGTGTCCCGACCCTGTAAATGTTGAACCATATGATATGTCTTATAACCATGCATTGCACTTTAGAAGTTCTTCAATGCGTGCTGTTGCACTATCATGTATGTTTCGTGAATAAATTGATTCTATCTCTTAAGCGTTAATATAATTTTGACTATCCCTGTCAGCAAAGAAGAAATAAAATGTCAAATTTTTTAATACTGAGCTCAAACTATTTATAAATTGCTGATATTATATTTCTTCTTTACTTCTAGTCTATCCCAACGTAAATTTGGCTTCTTCTCGATGGCTTTTACCATTGGTCATAATTTTCTAGGTAGTCAATAAGCTACTGATATGCAATAGTCCTATCTTTCTATGATTTTCGAAATACAGTCCATTTTGAAATTTCGGTGTTTGGCCAAGATCTTAAAAGGAATTTAGAATAGGAATGAAAATTATTTTAATCACATCCATCTTTTGGAAATAACGAATTTATATAAAGATATTTTAATTTCCTTTAAAAATTGATCAACTGTATATACAATTCAAATATTTTAAGTAAAAATGCAAACCGTCTTTAAGTACCGTGAAAACAAATTACAGCAAAAAAATTTATATGTAAAATGTTTTTTGAAAAATCTCTACTACGGAGTCTAGCCCTATCATCGCCAAAAGGAAGTTAGAAAATAAACAGAGCGATCTTCCGAATATTCTTTTTTTTTAATATTCTTATCGTTTAAGATTATTAAAGTTACAAATTTAGAGATAAAAATTTACCGGGATCAAGGACTTAATTTCTATGTGCTTAAACATTACAGATTACACAATCTGAAGTAAACAAGTTTGTTAGAGACGAAAGATTAAGCAGTTCTACACTTACTAATCATGAATTTAAATAAACTTATAATTTGTATCAAGATAATCCCTAATCGGTTTATTTTCAAATTTTCAATTAAAGCTTTCCGAAGTAACGATTATGCCTCTGACGGCGCTTTCTGAAGCATAAGACAAACTGAGGAGAATTTGAACCGCCATGTTGTCATACGCACCTCATACAAGCGAAATGCTGCTGATACAGTAGGAAAGGAAAAGAGAAAGTGACGCCAGCCATCACAGTTCAAGGATTTAACTGTTGAAGTTCAGCAATAGACTGCTGCTCAAAGGTATTCATACCCTAGCCAATGACATCCTTTCGTAATAAAATGAATATAATTGTGAGCAATCGTATTAACCATATAAAAGACCATCAAAAAGTATTAAAATTTCAATACATTTTATTAATACAGAAATTTACAACATTAAGGCAAAAAGAAACAAAAGTATTCGTAAACCTTGTTTAATAATCTGTCTGGCCAGCTTTGGCTTTTATAACAACCTTCAAATCGTTTTGGCATGCTATACACAAGCTTTTCTTTATAGAATTCTCGACTAATCCTTCCTCATTTTTCTACACAGAACTGCTTCAATACAGTCAGATTAGAAAGACAACGGTTCTTCACCATATTTTTGGCTTCTAACCAGCATCTTTCGATGGAGTTCAAATCCGGGGATTGATTTGGCCTTGATTCCAACAGCTTGATCTTAGATGTCTTGAAAAATGAATTTGTTGATCGTGAGGTTTGTTTTGGATCATTATCCTTCTGCATAAGATAGCGGCGACCTGCAAAGGTTGTGAACCTTTGGTATCAGATTATTTTTAAAATGTCTTGTTACTTGTTGCACTCCATTAATAACAACAAACTCGCCTGGTCCAGCTGAACATAACAACCCTACAACTAAACGCTTTCACCACCATGCTTGATATTAGCCATCAAGCATTCATCTCTTTGTCCTTCTCCAGGAAAATGTCACACAAACTCACGTCCATCAGTGTTGAATAACTTTATTTTCATTTCATCTGACTAAATGATATTTTCGAAATACTGTAGCAAAAATACTGTTTATCTATTAATACTTTAGCAAATACCAATCGCTGTTTCTTGTGAATGGGCTTCAAAAGTGAAGAATAATAATTGGATGCTCTATGAGGATTTTTATGCACGCCATACCTCAGATGTTTAAATTATTGATGAAAAATAGGAAAGAAGATTCCACAGCCTGGGATCGAACCAGGAACCTTCTGCTCACCGTGCAGATGCGCCAGCCAATTGCGCCACTGCGGACATGGAAGCATTACGTTATCTACATGCCCTTCCATGCCATACCTCAGATGTTTAAATTATTTTCAGGCTGCAGAATTTTCTTTCCTATTTTTCATCAATAATTCAAAAGTGACTTTTTCCTAGCTACACATCATCGGAGAATCATGGAATTCAGGTGGCGTCGAACAGTAGAGCTTGTTACTTGAACGATACCTGTCACAACTAGTTCCTTGGACAAGGTTGATGGTGACATCTTTCTGTTTTGAAAATCTGTGGGTTTAAGAATTCGTTTTGTATATATGATCGGTCGTCACATCGATAAAGATTGGTAATGAGTTCTGTTTTCTTATACTATAGTAGAATCAAGAATATTCAGGTGCCTAATTTTCACCTAAATAAATTGGCGTATGATGTAAACTACTTTCCAATTTCATTTTGTATTCCAAAGGACTAACCTTACTTTTAAATGGCGCTATGAATACTTTTTTCAGCACATTTCTTTTAATAATTTGTTCCTCTTTATGATATTATTTGTATTCATAAAATTTATTGAAATCTTTCATATGGTTAAAATGGTTCCTCTTAACTGTGAAACGATGAACTGGCTTGGGTATGAATACTTTTAAGCAATAGCAGTGGTTGTGTGAAGCAAAGAAAAGTCTACACTGTCATATCACTGAATTATGACCACCCGCTTAGTAATGGGAGTAGCCACCCTTCGCCGCTATAACTGCTGCTAGGCCTCGTGGCATGGACGCAAGAAGTGCGCGGTATGTGTCCGATGGTAAGGCAGTCCATTCCGCTTGAAGCGCTGTCCACAGAGCTTCGAGAATCATAGGTGGAGGGTCCAGCTGCCGTACATGACGATCAAGGTGCTTCCACAGATGTTCGATTGGATTGATGTCCGGCGAATTAGCGGGCCAACGGAGCACTCGAAAGTCAGTAGAGTGTTCCTCGATCCAATTCAGAAGGAGACGTGCCTTGTGGCAGGGTGCATTGTCCTGCTGGAACACACCATCACATTGGGGGAACATCGTGAACATGTACGGGTGCACCTAGCCCGCTACGATAGATAGCCACAGGCATTCAAATAGCCCTCTAGAAGAATCAGTGGACCTAACTGGTCCCAACAGAAGATCCCCCACACAGATGCTCTACCCCCACCAGCCTGTTTCCGGCCCACAACATCCTCCTGCAGTCTCTTTTCATGGCGCACTCGCCATCGCCCGTCATTCTTATGGAGCAAAAACCTTGATTCGTCGGAGAAGGCGATCTTAGCCCACTCGTCTGTGGTCCAATGGCGGTGCTCACGCGCAAAGTCTAGGCGTCGTTGACGATGCCCCCTGATCAACATGGGTGCAGCAACCATGCATCGGCTGTTCAGGCCCATCCGTAGGGGTGCGTTCAACGGTATTGTCAGATACACGTCTGATGGGACCACTGTTGAATCTGGTGGTCAGTTGATGGACTGTGGCTCTCCTGTCACCTTTACCCAATCGTCTTAGGCGCCGCTCACCCCGCTACAGCGGACCGTGAACAGTTCACAAATCGCGCCGTTTCGGAAATAGTGCCACCCTTGCTGCGATAGCCTATTATCATCCCTTTTTGGATGTCCGTTAAATCCGGACGTTTACCTATCTTGAGGCTCGTGCACCTGCCGTTTGATGCACCAGGTTTAAAGCTTTCTCAGCTTATTATGCAAATTTTGCAATGTGTAATCGTTGTTGGGGCGAACCATGCATGTGCCTTGAAGGGGTGCTGGTCATAATTAACTGATATGACAGTGTATATCAGAGTACGGATTTGACGGTTGAAGTTCAGCAATATCTTACTACGGAACTGAAAGCAGATACAGCAATGAATTTTTAAGAAATTAATTTTCCCTCTGAAAAAAATCAACTTTTGAGGCTCATCAATTCGCTGAAAATGCTTTATACGAAATGTTTCAAAATCTCGCACTGATTATGCAACAGTAATCAGTTAGTTCACAGATCTTTCTAATGAGATTGAGGATTAATTGCTCCTCGTAATAAGAAGATACATTTTATTTAAATATTTCGTGCATAGAAGCATAAACTCATTTGCTCTATTTCATTTAATTTTAGAGCATACTAAAAATCTTAATTTTCCTTAATTTACCACATAAGTGACAAAAAAAGAAAAGATATGAATGTATGCATTTAGCATAGAGGACGAGTTTTGAGATATCATTATGTCTAAAACGACATTTCAAGAGGTTTCCTTTGAGATGAAACCGTTCCACTTGAAAGTAAGGGGAAAAAAATAACAAAAATAAAAACAACAGACTTCAACAGCGTCACCTACGTGACCTCATGCTTTTGTTCGCAACGTGTTTTCTCAGAATTAAGGGCTAAGATTTTTGCTTTCGAAGCGATTGCTTAGAATCAGTTTTGAGATCGTATTGAATCTCCTTCTTTTTATTTAAAGAATCGCTCCTGCGTTTGAAATCTTTTTGTTCAAACCTTCTTTTTTTTCATAAATTCCATCAGACGATAACGAAGAGTTTAGGTTTCTCTCTCTCTCTCTCTCTCTCTCGCTCGCCCGCTCCCTCCTCACTCTTCCTCTCAATCTCTTCTTTTAGAAAGCCAGCAACAACAATTAAAACCAGAAAAGGAAATTTTCTCCGACCGGAAGTGGACTCACAATGCCGCTGCAGTGGATTCCTTTATCAACACGAAGCTCGCTCTCGTTCTCCTTATCAGAGAATTCAAAGCCCAGAGTTGCGCCTGCGCTACTTCACTCGGAGGAGACGGTCGAGGCGCCGGGGGATCTCCATTGTCATCCGACGTCATTCCTCCTTACTACCCGCCTCTCCACTCACCCACTCCCTCCCTTCACTAACTCCCCCCCAACCCCCACCCTTTTGCTCGATTCTCTAGCCACGGTCGTTAATTCTATTCTTCGACCAACTTTTAAATATTGTCTTCATGTCCCAACGTCGTTTTCCTGAATTTTCAAGTACAAATTCATTTGTCATAAACAAGGAACAATGCGAAGAATAATTGGCTCTTTCTATCTTTTAAACTTAGAAATACAATGAGAGACATATGTTTAAAATCTATCTTGCCAAGAGAAAAGTTAGGCAAGATGATTTATAACGAAAGGTAAAATTGTTAAGTTTAGAAGATTTTTCAGTTTCATACATCATATTTAAACTTTACAATTCTTCTTCGTCTCGAGGCACATGCTACTTAAAGAGTCAATGTCATTTAGAGTTTTTATATATTTTAATATCATTCAAATATATTCCCTTGTAAGTCTCGCTTCGTAAAGCATTTTTATTTCCTGATAAAATGAAATCAGATGATCAAAATGCTCACTTATATTTGAAGGGTCCATGAAAAAATGCCAAGAGAGAGAAATTAGAAAATATTGATTAAAAACAAAGCATTTATAGTAACTGTTAATTGAAGTACTTAAAGCAGCTATAAAATTGCGACTCACTTTTTAATTAAAATCCGCAATTTTTTATAATTAAAATTCAATTTCCATGAAATTCAGAAAAACAACAGCCAAGTCATTTCATTTTATCAAATGACACCAACCTTTACCCATCCAACCAAATGAATTTCAATAACAATCTTACGGCGAAGTAATAATATAATTGTTTTCTATCAACTTAGAAGATCTTGAAGTACAGTTACTGTCTGCTTCCCACGAAAATGCCCCTGCGTTGTTGAAAGTGCTCACTGCGCACGCTGCGTACACGGCACTGATAGGGAACACAAATACGAAAATGCATGGAGGGTAGGCAGGGAAAGCAGCATCTGGAGCCTGCTGTTAACTTGCACGTGGTTAAGGTCCCCCCCCCCCCCCATTATCAGTGCCGTGTAGTCTTGGATACTCATCGGCATTTTTCAAGCGCCATAAACCTTATCTACAAAACTTCATGATATAAATTGGCGTTTAAAGATCTGTTTAACATTAATGCCCTATTTAAAGAAATCTCTCTCTATATGTAAAGAAGGATGTTTGTTTGTGGGTGGATTTGTGGGTTTGTGGTGTTGTTTCTTATACAAATCCACAGTTTTAATCCGATCTTGATGAAATTTGGCACACTTGACCTTCAAAGCATGAGGAAGGTTACTGTATACCTCAGATTTCGAAAAAATAATAATTATCGATAATAAATCGATATTCATTAGGATGGCAAGGCATTTTAATGAGAAATATCTCATGACCAACAATGCAAGGCAAAGTTTGTGCAACAATAGTTATTAACAATGGTATCATCACGCAATTCACAAACACTCTGCACAGTCAAACAATATATATCTCATGACCAACAAGGCAAGGAAAAGTTTGTGCAATATAGATAAGTTTCAATTTGTAACAATGCATAGAATTCCTGTGATTCAGGCTTTTCTTAGAATTGAGAGTTCTTAGTACTTAACGAATTCTTGAAAATCTTTAAAAATGATCAGTAACTGGAGATAATGGAGAGTTAGCAGACTATTGAGAAAGAGTGGAAAGACGACAGAGGAAGCACTCCTTTAGCTCCGTGCTGTATTGAGCAAATGGTAACCGTGTAAATAGAAGAATTGGCGACCACTTGATTACATAAAGTGATGAATGGCCAGGTTTAGCTTCAAGACATCGAAGGAAGAGTGGGAATTGCAACAACATCAAGTGTACATCTAAAGTAATATTATGTGACTAAGAAATTATTTAGACTAGCAGAGGCATACTTGGAGAGGTCCATCCATTGTGAGCCATTAAAAAATTTTTTGAGAATTTTCATTAAGAATGTTTACTATATTAATTCTAAGCGTTTTCATGTGTTTATTTTTAACATATTGAAAAATTTAATTAAAAAAAACGAGTCAGAGCCACGCAGGGGTTATCACGTAGCTTATTTGGTAGCACAGCAGATCCAAACATTTCATAAAAATACATTTTGACTATATTCTGTGTGAATGTGAATATTTTGAAAACTGAGATGCTGATAATCCGATGATTGAACGTGTTTCATTGAAAACAAGAAATCTGTGGGTGATAGGAAAAAACTGACCTCAGTTACGGATTCGGCTCAAAAAATGCATAAGAATTACTTCTTAACGTTAAAGAAGACTTTAAAAAGTTGTTTTTTGTTGGCCTTATTAATCTCAAAAGAGATCTCCAAGAATTTCAAACAAAAACTTGAACTTTTGTTTCATTTGCCAAGGAAATTTTGCAGAGATTTCAAATATATTTTAAATCTCAAATTGCTAGGATCCTCCAGCAAAACCCGCCCTCAAATATTCAACTTTCTTCAAATTTCTTATAAAAGGATAAATACGAAAGTATTAGTTACCAATGGACAGAATTAACCATACAAAAACTTCCGTTATAGTGGACTCGGAAAAATATCGATAAGAGCGGTAATCAGCTTTGCTTTCATCTAATATCAAAAATGATGACAAATTTGAAGGCAGAATCTCCTGCAAATGCTGTAGAGCGCACGTTTTCTTAGTGAATCGCAAGTTAAAATCGCTTCTGCATCAATTCGAGGCTACTGATACTCTCATATACAGGGTGTTTCATAATTGGTGTCCCGTCTTTAGGTCCAAATAACGGCTCAAGGGAAACAGGAAAATGAATATTGATTATTTGGTTTTGATGTCCACTAATTCCGAATAAGAACATTTCGCGTCCCTGGGGATGAAGGGGTAAATTTTGAAAATTTTAATTTTGTAGGGACAAAAACCATACTTATTAGAAAACAGTAGGGCCTACATTTGGAAAATTAATGAGAATGAATGAAAAAAATTAGGGCCCATTAGCTTTTCAGGGTAACGACTCATTCATTCTCATTTATTTTCAAATGTACTGTTTTCTAATAAGTAATAAAGTTCTAATAAGTTTCTAATGAGTTTTCTGTTTTTGTCTACATTAGCTAGCCATATCTTTCACTTTACCCACTCGATAAAGGGCAGATGATGAGATTTTTTCACCGGGTTTTTTGCTAAACCCACTTTTTACATGATTGCCTACAACTTTCTAAATAACACATGGGGTCTAACCCCTACCCCTACAAAATTAAAATTTTCAAAATTTACCCCTTCACTTCCAGGAATGCGAAATGTTTTTATTCTGAATTAGGGGACATTAAAACCAAATAATCAATATTCATTTTCCCCCAATCTGTTCCCCTTGAGTCGTTATTTGGACTTAAAGACGGGACACCAATTATGACACACCCTGTATAGTAACAGCTACCTAAAAAGAAAGTTATTATAAAAATTGACTGCCTTCGGAAAAATTTTAAAGAAAGTAAAAGATAAAAATAGTGGCGCAGAATTGAGGAATAGGAATAAGAGATTTTAAAAAGTTAAGCGCTTATACTAAATTTTTTTAAGTTTGTGATTTTTTAATACATTTAGTTACCCTATGATTCCGTTTTGTTACTTTTAGGATCCCTGATGAAAAATTATATACATTACATAGGTCATGTTTTTTATTTCTAAATTTAATAGTTAGGAACAACTCTGAATATTGGCTATTTTCATTCTTCCTTCCTTTTCTTACTCTTGTAATAGTTTTTTGTGCCCCCTGCGAAATTAAACTTTGGACCTGGATTTTTCCAGACAATTTTTCTTGTAGCCACAAGGGATTTGTTGCCTTCAAACACGGCTCCCAAACACTTTCGGTAGTCGGTCGTGGACGTTGCTCCCTTTTACTTCTCCCACATCAAAGAATCAATTACAGTGCGTTGCCCCTCTAGGAGCTGCCATTTCAGAAACCATTTGATCTAAGAGGGACAGAGAACATACATGTGCTATAAAACTGTGTTTAGCTTTATTCTCACATGTGTTATTCAGAGGCATTGGCTATAAACTTGGAATTATTGTCTTAATAGGACTGCTATTCTAGGGTTAGGGTCTATTTGAGAACAAATACCTTCTCCAGTTTGGATTTTTATTTTAATTTTTAATCAGCATATATTTGAGTAGAAAACTAAGATTTCTTTTTAAATTTGGTCATTACCATTCTCAGGATAAATGTTGTCGATTTTTCACATCACTTCATCCCTTCAGGTTTTTTGCATTTCAATCGTTTGGCTTTATGTGTTTCCTGAGAACTCAGACGCAATCGATTCATCTCTTTTTAACATTTGTCATGAATACATGGTTTCCAATTAATTTAATTAAAGGGGAGGTTGAAAAACTGGAAAATTTATCTTTCTACTAATTTTCAGAATGACTGCAATATTTCTACAATCGAATCTCAAATTTCAAGGGGCCATAATTTAAGGTCCAGCACACCAAAGCTATAAATTTAAAATGTCGTAAATAAACCGAGATACGTTTCATAATCTATTCGATTACCTTTCAACAATAATTGCTTTATTGACCTATGTGCTTATCAACTATTGATTCATTCTCTATTTTTAAAATTTTCAATGGTTCATCGGAATTTACAGCAACTTTGTTGTTAATCTTGGATCAAGATTCGTTCCAACAGAATGGTTAAAGTTAAACAACCCTTTGTTGTTATTCCATCAGTTCTGCTAAATAAATCAGTTAAACAAATCTTCGTTATGAAATCAAATCGCCAATTCTTAAAATAAATACAGGCTGAAACGAAATAAAGGAACAACAAACAAACGAGGCTAATAATTTCTTCGAAGACGGAGAAAACCGAATGATTTTTAAAATTGGACTAATTTTGAATAATTTATTCCGGAACTCATTCAAATTATCTTTCCTGTTCTTTCCTTAGAGACAATCAGCATTTTGTATATGTAAATAAGTAATGAAATGACAGGACTGAATATTTACCTCATTATTGCTTATTTAAAAAGGGTTCGATACTCAAATGTAGACAATGGTTCGTATTTATTCTCAATCGTCTATAATAATGTAAAACCTTTACATATCCCTTTTCAAACGTCTTCGGTATCTTTTTTTTTTTTCAAAATGTAAAATTCGATCTCGAATTTCCAAAAGAGCAACAACGCTTCCTATTCGAGATCCCCCACACTCATCAAATGCTCGGAGAACTTTAAAAAAGCTACTTCACTTAGAAGCATTGAATTACATTTACCCTTCGGGTAACAGAAACCGCTCTGCTACTGTCTCTACCACTGCACCCCAGGGAGGGTCTAGTCATGGAACCCCAGTTACAGCGGCCATCCGTAAATGCTTTCACAGTCATCAACAGTCGGCAGAAGGAAGAGAACACTACTGGAACCAGCCTTCGTCCTTTTGGCAGGAAAGTTCGATGAGGAGGAATTGATTCCTTCCGGAGGAATGGTGTTCTTTTTATGCTCGAAAAGTTGTTGAAAGGGCCTCATAACCTAAGAACTCTTGCCCATAACAACGCACAAGAGAAAGCCAATGGATTCGGATTCTCCAGTGTCTAATCGAAAGAGGAGTGGGAGGATTGTGATGTTTAAGGTTGCAGCTGCACTGCTTCTCTCAAATGACCCAAATAACCCTGAACGAAAAGTAAAAAACATATAAAAAGGGTGGGAAACCGACAAATATTTAATGGAAACTGAAAAGAAACTGAAAAAACAATTGATCGCTGTTTTGGCTCGGAGGAATATTCTAGCTCATTTGTTGCAAGTGTAAAACACAAATTAATTATACTTGACTACATTGGCAATGAAGATTGCCATTAGGAAATTAAAATTTGTTTTGTAAAGGAATTTATTGAATTATAAAAGCATTTTAGAAAATTTTTATCCTTGTGAAAAAGGGGAGAAAAACGCAGATATAAACAGTCATGTGAGATTCATCGTCAAATCAAGGTAATATATGATGATGTTATAAGTGAATTAACAGTGAGGCAATGGTGATCGAAATTTTAATAATGCAGGGTGTTTCGTCTACGATAAATACGAACCGTGCATCTGTTTGTCATTATTTGCCTTACATGTTTTCTTACATCTAAATAGGTCGTTGTTACTTCAGGTACAAGATTAAGATCATAAGCCAGTTGTCTACCGTTAAAACATAGGATATATGTATTAATCTAAAACGGACTTGACGATACTTACCAAAACGGACATGTTATGTAGTGCTTATCATTCTTGACTAGCTCAGTATCTTGATGGACACCTCGTAAAAATCAAAACAAAAATCTCCATAACCTTTTTAATAAAACACCAATTTACAGATATATAAGTCATGCTATATCTCAAAATTGCTCCGATAAGTTGCATTCTTTTCTTGTATTGTATTCCATTTTTAAAAGGATTTTTAAAGACGTGTTTGATAATACCAATACGCAGAAATATCTGTTGAAACATGAAAAAAAACTCAGCGAAAACAAGTTAGTTTTTTGCTGTGTTGATGACAAAGTTTTGTCGATCCCGATAATGCCAGTGAAAATTGCCAATACGAATGACATGCGCCAAAAAGCCTTCGCAGAGCCTTTCCTAATTGAAGTTAAAGACATTAAAGAACAATGAAATCTTATATAAGTAAGTTGAGATAGGCTTTATGATATATATTTTCTTATAATTTGTGTATGGGATATATGAATATAACATATACTATTAACATAAATGTTCTCGTATAGAAGGATTTTATATTACGATAAAACAACATTAGATTTCGAGGAAAAAACATCATCCTATCTTAATATACACAGTCTTGCCAAAAGTATCCGGACACCTCTATTTTATTTGGGTTTCAACTCTCATAATGCACTGCTTCACTTTAAAATAAAACCTCTATTTTATTTGGGTTTCTTTAATGTAAAAGAAATAACAGCAGCTAACACGGCATTGACTGAAAATTGCCGAAAACCGGTAAGTTGTTCGACTGCCTGAGGAAATATCATAGGATTCCCATTAGTGATAAGTCGATTCGCGAATTGTGCAAAAGTATAAACATAAAAGTGCAATAACGACAGCAAAACTTAGAATCATATGAAAGAGAGACCGACGTGCTCTTTCGGGAGTGGTGCTGAAAAATTGCAAAAGCATTCTGTGTACTCAAATTAACAGATTTTGCAGTGTACTCAGATGCCTGCTAATAGGCCATCAGTGTGCAGAGTGAAACATGCCCTTCCTGAGATTGACTTATTCCGAAAGGCCGGAAAGAGGAAGCCTTTTGTCTCAAAGGCGAATGCTCTTCATCGTCTGCGATGGTGTAAGAACTGTGTTGACATTGGACTTGATTTTGGAAACGATCAAAAGAGAAATACGACAAATACATTGAATGATTCTGGTGATGGTTTGACATTCTGCGCAATAGGCGTGGAGCGTATAAGCGTATAACTGCTATTAACATGCCATTTAACGCCCCGAAGTCCCAAGAGATATTGGAAAATCACCTGCTTGGAGCGATGGCATACTTTTTTGGCAATTCACTAAAAAATTTCTTCCAGCAAGACAATGCTGCATGTAATAATGCTCGTTCAACAAAGGCGTAGTTCACCCATACTGATATCAATTGCTGCAAAAGCCTAGCCAGATTATGGATTTTTTTTTGTGGTAGTTTAAATTTTGATTTAAACTACAGTCACATTCCATTATTATGAATTTCAGGGGACTCAAAATTTTTGTTTTTATTCTGCGGGAATTAAAAAAATAGTATTCACGGGGAGGGTCCAGAGAAACAATTCGTATTAAGTGGGAAATTTGTAATAATGAAGTTTGACTGTAATTGGCATAAAAACTACTAAATTGAAATTGTATTTTCCTCTTTTACCTTCTGAAAAATATTTTAAGTAATCTGAATCAAAGCTTTTAATGTTTGCAAAAAGAGGAAGCTTTTAATGTTTATTGGCGTTGGCGATGAAGAATATATTCTTAAAAACCTACTTGAATCTCTTAACCCTTTCTGTGTAATTAAATTTCACTAATATTCCTGCAGCATACCAAGAAAATTTTAATGGCTGAGGGGTAAATCTGTTTTTCACAGGTAAATGTAATAAAAATTTGGCTTTACACAGAAAAAGGTTAATTAAACATTATCTATCTGATTAGATTATTTTTATCAGAATATGTAAAATTTCAAATTAGAGGGAGAAAGGCGGTAGGGTTCTATCATAAAAAACAACTGTGAATATGTTGGATTTTTAAATTATTAAATTAAAACAGTTATCCATTTTGATGGTGTTGGGTTGGGTGAAAATGGACAAAATTATGTATATAGTGCAATCCATTTTTTTTCAAATTGTCACTTTTTATTTGAACATGCCTACGGATGCAGAAGCCACTGATTGTCATTAGTTTCTAGATCGTTTAAAGGCCGTGTGGCAACGGCCCCGCCAAAACAATGTAAATAAGCTTGTCGGCAGCCTTCCTTGTCGTGTTGCAGCAGTCATTGCAGCAATGAGTGGTCCATATTATACGGACTGCATGTTTTCATTTAGACTATATGACAAGGGGTATCCTAATATTTTTGACATGGCAGTGTATACCTTTGTAGAAATTTCAATTTGATAGTTTTTGTGTTAATCTATATTTTCTACGTTGAGTTTTTAAATTAAATCTTCGCCTATGGAAACATAAAAGGCATACATTTCTTTGCTTGATAATGCTCGTTTTGTTTCATTACAGCATCAATGCCTGACTTTTGGATACGCCGCTTAGCGGAAAAAAATGCGTGCTATCACAAGATTTGGGGGGAGTTAGCTTAAAAACTCCCAAATCCCAGTTCGTGTGAGAGGAGGCAGGCACAGAAAAGAGAGAGAGCGAAAGCAGACGACGGAAGAGAAGCGAACCCAAAGGATGGAGCGCTAAGTAATAAGAAAGAAAAACGGAAAACATGTGGAGAGATTGGCGAGATGACTGTGGTTAGAGGAGAGACGAGGAAAGAGAATGTGAAGAGGAGACGTGGAAAGGAGAAGAGAGAGAGAAGGGGAGAACAAGTTAGGTTTTCGATGCGTAAGGACGAAAATCGTGAACGTCGGTGTTTAGACGCGCTTCCCGGGAACTCGGAGACAAGGGGTGCTTCTAGGCGGGCATGCGAGCAGCAGGTAAGAGAATTTACTTCTTATCCTAAGAGAAAAGCCGTGAACAGGCTACGCTGCCGTGTGTTCCGCGGGAACCGAGAAGCGTCCACCCCCCGAGCGCCACAAGGGGAAGGGCAGTTGAAGACACCGGAGTTTTCGCACGATACAGTTGCGTTGCCCGATAGGCAAAGTAACACGCCGTCTCAAAAGGAAGTTTTGAAGCTTTTCCGGGAGCAGAACGGAGAAGCGGCTGCGTCGTTGATAAAGGGTACGAAGGTCTCGAACGTAGAGAGTAGTGATGGGCGATACCACCTTAATACTCGATACTCCGATACTGAGTACTTTGCGGATATGGTATCGATGTCTACCAATACTTTTACTTGTAAGTATCGAGTATTAAAATGCAAGGTGGATTATCACAGATGAAAAGAAATTATTATTGTCTTACCAAGATTTCTTATTGATGGTCTCTGATTAACACGAGCATAATATTATAGGGGAGCTAATACTATGACACGAGCAACGGCGAGCTAATTCAAACATGAGTGCTTCACATGAGTGATCACGTGACAAATCAAGAATTTTTCATTTATGTAAAGCATTTTTAAACTTTTGAATACAAATTTATGTGTTTTAACATTATATAAGAATTAATACATAAACTGCGTTATTCTTTTATTTATTATTTTCAAAATTGTGTCCTCACTAGCGCCACGAAACCAGTTTTGAAAAATGACGTAGTGATTTCCCATCTGTTTCTCTTCATCTGTAATTATGCACGTGTTCCCCGTCGGTGCTGTGGACGCTTCCACAACTGCAACGCTCGAAGTGAGGAATTTCAAAACTACGGGAGCATTTTCGTGGGAACTAAATACTCGATACGTCGATATCAACGAGTAAAGTATCGAGTATATCATTCGCTTCTAAAGTATCGATGCTACCGAGTACCGATACCTAATAGTATCGATAGTATTGGTATCGGTATTCGGTATCGAAACATCACTACTAGAGAGGCCCGAGGACGATTGCATTTTACGAGGAGAGACGAACGAAGTTGGAGAAGGAATCAGCCCAAACGGAGATGCATTAAGCAAAACTGAATTGCTTTTCGGACCTGCGCTGGAGCAGGAAAAATTCCTGAGTAAAAGAGGTAGCAGCGTAAGCGCGCATATCACCGGTGAAAATTGTGTAGCGCGTTGCGAAGCTCTTAATTTATTTCCTTACAGTGAGTTGTTCACTTGTAGCGCGATATTAGAATTTTCTTGTTTTTGTAGTTTTGCATATTGCCTAATTATCTGTTGTGTGGTATGTGTATCGCCACTTATTAATTCTTGCATTTATTTTATCTACCCTGATAGAAATTCCCACTGCGTCGCTCGTTCCAGACGACCAGTTCAATATTCGGGTTCCAGTAATCCTCCCGACAAAAGAGTCACACGAGAACTTGAGAAGGCCGCAGAAGTAGAAGATAATTTTGCGCAAGATTCGTGTGCAACAAGCTATACGTCTGCAACAGAAAGTAATCGACGTTATAGCGAATACTGTAATAGATTTTGTAAAGCAAATTATAGACTGAAGTATCTTGCTTTGATTGAATTTAATGTTAAAAGTTGAAGACATTATTTGATGGACCAGTACGGTTGCTGAGCAGCCGTTTCCATAAATGATTAAATTCCTTATTTACTTTTATTAAATACGGAATATCATTCTGAGTGGAATCTAGGCAAGCTAGAATAATATGCCCATGATCTGTATGCTAATTACAATTAACTTTAATTTTCCAATTAGCTTTAATTTTCTCACTGGCTGGTTTTCACGCCAGGGTTAGAGTCGGATTTCAATTGTTGTAATTTTCAATTTATTCACTGCCGTTAACTTAAAATGGAAGTTCTGTTTAATGTTTAATATTTTCCTTTTAAATCTAGGCAGTTATTGTAATCCTTTAGTACGCGAAAAAGCGTCTAATGATTATTTATGCATTTTCATTTGGAATATTTTGATCTTTTAAGAATATCTATAAAACTAATTTTCATTTAGCTTACTTTGCTACATTTTTGAAGTCCCACACTTTTCCCCACTGATAGTTACGTTACACGTGCTCAAATAGTTCCAAAATGAAGCTAAAAAAAGCTTTTATTTCAAAAACAGTAAACACGTCCATGGCGATGATAAAATCCATTTACCCGAACAGACAGATAAACAGTTCAGCAAAGACATGGAAGGAGGACATTTCGAACATATCCTATGAACTCATCTTTTAAAAGAAAATTTCATTAATATTGTATATGAATTGTACATTCCCAGTTATTCATAAACTTTCGGATAAAGAGACTTTATGGTCGCCCTGTTTGAAAATTTATACAGTATGAAATGTACATCGACTATGACAGCGGTGTGTGCGAAGAACCACATCTATCGCATTGAACCATCACATTGTGCTAGTTATCGAAAACAAAAGTTTCCTCAGCGCTGATAATCATTGGCAATGATGTGGAAAGCATCCGATAGCCTATCGCCTAACATAGGTTAGCTGCGCATCCATCACGGGAAGAGATTCTGTCATTTTTGACCAACATTATGAAAGTCGTAGAACAGCACAGGTCAGAATTAGAGCAACTTGGACGATATCAGGATCATAGGTTGAAGCTCATCGCGCAGCCCATCCATCAAAAATTCTTTCTATAGAATGAAAGTTTCTATTCCTTAAGAACATCTAGTAAAAGTACGATTACATATGAACATATGGATTACCTTGTAGACTTCGTAAGGTTCCTGTAGAAACACGGCAATTGTTGAATCAATAGCAAATGGGATACTTTCGGTAATAAGCACACATATTCTAATCGCAAGTATAAAATTTAGGATGTTTGATGATGTAATATCTATGAATTACTTATGTGTCTTTTTATTATTCATATATGCATTAAGTAGAATTGAAGACCTTCCAGAAAAAGTTTGTGTAATTTTTATTATTTTAAAAATGATTATTTTCAGTTAAAAGATTCGTATTAATGCATAAATTAAATTTTGCTTTCCTTAAAGTTATTTAAAGCGATGATTGCATCAATTCAGAGTAAATAAAATTTTATCACGAGAAATATATTTTCATTAAAATTTGTGAATGATTTATTTAAATAAAAACGTAAAGAGCTAACATTTTGGAATTTGACAATTCTTTCTGCATTCTAAATAAATATGACCTACATATTCAACAAAAGAATAAGCTTCAGTATTGTGTTCCACTAGCTAAACAATCTAGTTTCTTTGAGTACGTTCGTTTAATAACTGAACTTTTATGTAAAATTTAGTCAAAACATTTAGTTAAAGAAAGAACGATAACTGAATGGTGTTTAACTCGACGCTAAACGGTCGATAAATTTTGTAGGGATTCTAAATACCAAATTTCACCAATATTTATTTACCATTGACGTATAAAACAAAACATTGAATAATTAAATCTTGTCATCAGTGTTCCCCATGACAATAAATCGCAAATGAGTATCAAGCTAAACAAAACATGGAATTTAAACAAAACTAAACGAATTCCGCTTTCAAAATAAAATCGCTCAATATGACCAAACACTAAGGGAAAAAGAGCAGAAATGTTCAGTGGCGATAGGGATAAAAGAGTCTAAAGTCCTGCTGAGGTTTAAGTATAACCTATTTTTATTTATTTTTTTTATTTTTTTATTTATTTACTTTTAATTTTTTACAATTTACCTTTCGGGGTCCATATGGCCGATAAGGCCGACAAGTAGGTCCTCGAAGGTAACCAGATAAAACTAAGTACAGAAAATAGTTAATAAAAATAAAGACAACAAACAGAGAAAAGAAACAAAAAAATGTGATTTAAATTCAAGGTAGATAATTAGACATTAAAAAAGTTCGAATTGCTTTCCTAAATACAACATAAGGAAATAATGAACATATATTAGTAGGAAGCTGAGACCAGCATCTGACCCCGGAATATGAAACACATCTACGCTCAATATTCTTCTTAGTTACGGGCAGGCTGATCGCAGTCTTGTTGCGGGTAGTATAATTATGAACATCTGAGTGTTTCCGTATGGAAATGGGGGATGATAGAATTAACATCTGATTAATAGATTTGTATATAAAAGAACATATTTGAATGAAATAGATTTGGCTAATAGTCAAAATTCCTAGAGAAGAAAAAAAGTGAGAAACAGTATGAGGTTTAGGGAGTTTCAAAAGGGTACGGAGAAACCATTTCTGCAGTTTAAGAAGTCTAGTAAGATTATAAGAGGTAGTGGACCCCCAAAAGATGATGCCAAAGCATAAAGAACAATGAATCAAAGAATAGTAAAGGAGTAAAAAGATATGTTGTGGGAGGAATTGAAGTCTTGAAATCATTCCTTGATTTTTATTTAATTTATTGAGTAAGATGTCAACATGCTTATCCCAGGATAAATCGTGAGATAAAGTAAGGCCTAGGTATTTAAAAGAGTTAGTAGTGTTAAGGAGGTGAGAACCATAGTAAACGGGAGGATTGATAGGAATGCTACGTTTATTACGCTGATAAAAGAACATAAGTTTAGATTTATCGACGTTAACTAATAATGAGTTGGCGGAATTCCACAATTTCAAATTGACTAGCAGGTGGTTAATTACAGAAATAAGATTCGTGATATTTAGGTCAGAGAATAAAAAGGTGACATCATCAGCATAAAGTATAGAAGGAATAGGAGAAAGAGCCGTAATTAAATCATTGATAAACAAATTGAAAAGAAGAGGAGAGAGAATAGAACCCTGAGGTAAACCTTGATTCCTGACTAAGGTTGTCGAAGTCTTATCGAAAAGAACCATGAAGTAACAACGGTCCGTTAACAATTCAGTCAACCAATTAAGAGGGAGGCCTCGAATATTGAAGAAAACAGATAGTTTGAAAAACAACAGAGGAAGTGGAATAGAGTCAAAAGCTTTAGAGTTTAAGAATACGAGGCCTGTTCAATAAAGAATGACTTTTCCCCCCGTTTCCGTCTTTTAATATAGGCTGTGGCTACGTTCACGGCTACCGTGAAGGCGTAACGGCTCACGACAGTAAGGAGTGGCGTCATTTTTATGAGAAGTGACGTCACAGTAGTTGCCGGGAGTTGGAAAGAAAAGAAACAGAAACACTCTGTGTCGGGGGGGGGGCGGAGAGGTAAACCTTTATAACTCAAAACTTGCTCGTCAGAAGCAAACAAGTTATTTGCAAAATAAATTTGTCTTAATGTGAGGAGTCCGTACATGTCGAATTTATTGAGTTTGATTCGCTGGTATGAACGCTACAGCCATATCTTAATTTTTGGAAAAAAAATTAGTATCTCCAAACAGGGTTAACCAATTGTCATAAAAATACGTCAAGGCACTATATAAAGTACTCTCAAATAATAATTTGGTTCTGCTTTTTGCCGTTTCGAAGGAGATAGTTGCACAAAATTGATCACATACGTATAGACGGATTTCTTTTTTTAATTTCAATATATTTTTTGAAATCATGAATTTCTAAGTCAATTTCAGAAAGAAAAAAAATTGAGTTGGGGAAACGAACACATAGGCCTTCACTCTTAGTAAGTGATAGGCCAACAAGGAGTGAAACAGTCATGATAATAAAGTTTACAAAAACAAATTAATATACAGTGTTATTATCATCCCCGTGTTTACTTGTGAATTTACCCCCCCCCCTCCTCGTCCACCGATTAAGAAATTTGTACTCCATTAAGTTTGTATATTCAAATATTAAAAATTAAATACTATAAATCTTTATATTTATAGTAAATATAAATTATGACCTCTTTATGTATTATTTATATGGTTTAGCAAACAGAATGCGATTTCCGAAGGTGAAAAAATGTTTTTTGTTTCCGTTCATTTATAAAACTCTCCAACTCTTGATACGACTTGAAACTTCTTCCTATTGAACATATTTTTCCAGTTGAACATTTACACAATATGTTCGTTCACCGCTACGGCCGTCCGCAGCACGAAAACTGCCGCGAAACAACTCCCGGCAATAACGTGTTACGTCACTCCTTACTACGTAAACAAATCTTGGAAGTCGAATTTAACCTATTTCCCGAAAAGGTAGAGAGCTGAAATTTGATACATATACGCTGGACCGATGACAATGCATGGTAAAAGAAATTTTTTCAAATCGGTTAACTGGTTCGTGTTCTAATGGTACCAATTCGTTACTACGAACTGTCTCACGGTAGCCGTGAACGTAGCCACTGCGTTTAAGATAACTGAACACGGCCTTTCTCAAAATAAAATCTCTCCAATTGAATGCAAACTTGTGTAAATTTGTCTTCCTGTTTTTGACGTTTTTGCGCAGACCATCTTCTCTAAACGTTGCAAGACATCCAGTGAACTTTGAAATCGAATTTCCCTCAGGATGGATTTATTAAAACAGGAAATAGAAAAAAAAAAGTCAGAAGGTGATAAATCAGAATGCTTTTGTTGGCGAGGATAGTCAAAGAGACTATCACAACATTCGCCTCATGTAGTCGTCGGCTAAGTGCTGGCAGCGGAAAACTGAAAAGCTTTGGCAAATTCACATACAATATTCTCATGCTGTGTATTGTTGATGTTCGTCTCTATAACACCAATGTCAAAAGTACATTATCCATGAACATTTCCTAGGACCCCGAGATTGTTTTCTTATGAGGAATAAGAAATTTAATCGTTTTATACTGCTCCACACGCGTTACACCCATCTTGCCATGTAGGCTTTAAACGATCACGAATCCCATAACGGATGGAAGCGTTTATCGTGGTGCTACCTCGTGGTCATACTGAAAGAAATTAACTTTACTTTCTTAATGTCTGGGTCCCAGGTCTGTATATTGAAAGTTTATTCAATGAACTAAAGTCAGTTTCACGCTTTAGAGAACAGCTTGTGTGGATGGCAGAATGAAAATTCAAACACTGAAATATGGGATGTTGCATAATTATTTTAGAAATTCTGATCGGCTCATCCCATTTGCAAGATTATTGTAAGGTATTTCCTTCTGTATAATGTTTTCTTAGTGTTAGTAGAGTTCCTTTTTCATTCCGCAGTATAACTCGGTGCATATGTTCATATTCTTTGGAGGTAGCGTAAAGCCATAGACTTGAATGAAGAGTATGTCGTTAAATAGGGTTTTTTAGCAAAAGAATTGGAGAACTAAGTGATGTGATTAAAACTTGAATAAATAAAACCTCCTTTGAAAAATAATAGTCGTTGCATTCACTTTTTGAACGACCTTGTCATATGGAAACCGTAAAAAGAATGGATGGCGATTATAATTCCGGAGAGAAAATGCATTATACTCTGCTTATGTTAATGCTTTATTATGCTTATAAAGACTAATCTGCAAGTGATGATTTCTTTTACATCTTATCGGATTAAGATATTCTAGTTCTGACCGCCTATCTTTCCGATTCTGTTCAACAGAAGCTTTATTCAGTGAATTTAATGTAAATACAGATAAAAATCCCTTTTGAGGGTGATGTACTAGGCCAAACCTCACGTCTTAATTGGATTCTTGACTTAAAAGTTATTATCATAGCGTCTTGGGAGTTCAAGATCAAATCGGGGCACGCAACAGTGTTTTTTCCCTTAAGCTATGAATAATAATTATTTTAATAAATATTAATTCAAGCTTAATTGGTGGAATAAATATTATGATTATTTCGCCTAAATGACTTCGTTGATATACAGCTTGATTATATTTAATGTAGGCAATGTACACCGGTGGCAAACGCACAAGAAATAATGTCCACTGCTGATTTTACATAGACGGAAATTAAATCGAACAATTAGCATATAATCAAATTTTCAAGATTGTGGAGTAAACCATTTTCAATGCAAGGGGTACAAGATGTCCATGTTCCAGGGTTATAAAGGAATCTGGCTGGGCATTATGAAACCAAATACCAGCGTGGAAGATGCTGTTGAGTACTGTTAAAGATAGTGGAAGGGTCTGCAAGTCGTCACCGTTACCCATTTGCCCAGCTAACGGAGATTGAGCGGGGTCGCATACTGGGACTTTAGGAAGCAGGATGGTCCTTCCGCCTAATTACGCAGAAAATTGGACGGGCGGTGCCTTTTCAGCGTGAAAAGAGGAAGGAAAGAAAAATGTAACTTTTTTTTAATCACGCTGTACAATTCTTTGGCAATTTGCTTTTCTGAATTTAAATGACATACTTACATTTTATTTTCACGAGAAATATTAACTCAGTTTCATGAAAGAGAGGGAAATGCAAATATTAATCATTAAGTACTTACTGGTTTTACAATGTCCGTCTATCTGTCCCCTTTCATAATTTCTACATTTTTTGACGTAGAAAGTAGAAACTCGGAATGTAACTTACCATGGGCATATCCTACTTTACCATTTAGTTTGGTTTTGATAGCCCACTGGGATCAGAGTGACGGGGGTGGGAATTACAGAGGACATTCTGGTCTACAAGGTATAACATCCTTATGCAGTTTTCTAGGCAAGATCTACTTTACAATGAAGTTTGAGCTAAATTGCCCCATTTGAGTTGTTGGGCTATCAGTCACGTAGTATTTACACTCGCATCCAAAAATTAAGCATAATCGATATCAATATACTTATTTAACCCCTTCAGTCACCTTGGCAACATATGTTTCCAACTTGTATCTTGGACGTTTACCTTGTCAAAAGTGCGGTATTTTTTTATGTTTTGTAAAATTTCGTACTAAATAAATGACATGAATAAAATCTGTTGATTCTCTAATAAATATGTATATTTCGGTAGCAAATATAGCCATACATGTAAAAAGATAATAAAAAATGTTAATAAATAAAAAACTGCTGGTTATGTTTAATGTAACAGTATCAATATAATAAATGTAAAAACAAAATTTTTACAATCGAATTTAAGGTCTGTGTCTGAAGGGGCTACTAAACAAATTTCCAGAAGGTGGTGAAATTAGATATATGTGTACAACGCCTCATTGCAAGTGCAAAATAAAAAGACAAAACCGTTTAAATAAACATGTTTTATTTCATAAAAAGAAGTTATGAAAACAGAAAAAACGGTTTATATGCGCACGAAACATGGGGAAAAGAGTGCTAATATGGGATATTGTGATCCCTGGCGGATACACTAGCAATTACACCTGCGTTCCATGCTTTCGATGAGGTTGTTCAAGAGCTCGGTTGGTAAGAAGTCCCAATCCTGCCGAAGAGTAGTTTTGAGCTTTGGGATTGACATTGGTGGAGGCTGACTAGATGCAATTCATCTCCCTAGCATATCCTACGCATGCTCAGTCGGGTTCATATCCGGAGATCTTGCTGCCCACTCAATGTCTTCCAACAGCAGAGCTCTGTGGTGACGTGTATTATCGTACATGAGATAAAAAATCTAGACCCACGGCACCTCCGAAACCTCTAATATGACCGTCCAGCATTTCGTCTCTATATCTCCGAGCATTAACGATAACTCTGTCAAAGACGTGGAGCTCTGTGCGTCTTACGGCATGATGCCTTCCCAAACAATAATTCCACCATCAAAATGCTGGTCCTTTTCCTTGATGTTGTTAGATTATAATGGATTCTACGTTCTCTCCAGAATGTGGTTTGACGAGAGTCGCTTTGTAAGCTAATCCAAAATCAGTGAATGGCATGTTACTCCACTGATCCAAAATCTAGTTACTTTGTTCTCGACTCCAGTCTAAACGGGCCCTACGACTCGCCGGACGTCTGGCATAATGATCAACTTCCTTTAGACTCCAGTAAACTGGTTGTCTGGAGACCCTTGTTCCTGAGGCCGCTGCAAACTGGTTAGACAGCTGCCTAGTAGTTAGTGTCCTGTTGAGCAATTTCAACCCTTGATCGACGTTCATTGATCGGCGTGTAACATCTGCGTTCTGGAACCGTCTACAAACTATGGAAATCACGGTTTGTGGAACATTCGCTTCTCTGTTTGTGACTGTTCTGCTTCGAATCTTCCAATTATTCTGTTTTCATGACAAGATCAATTTGGCGTATGTGGTCCATATTGAAAGCAAAATCAACGATAACAAGTTCTCCTAGGGTAACTTGCAAAAGTGTGTAATGTTGCTCTATGGTTTACTCTGCTGTATTTATTGCACTTTATATAAATTTTCATTTCTGAGATAATCCGAACATTGGTTTAACCGTCCAAATATTATTCTTTAAAACTATGATAACTTTTGGACAAGAGTGTAGTAACGTTTTCAAATGGCAATATATGGCATGATATGTCATTCGATAGCAAATGACGAGAAACGAAAGATGAAAGAGCTCGTTTATATTTACTAAATACTAAGTTCGAGAAAATAAATATTTTTATTTAAAAAATAGGGGTTAAAAGGTATGGATGAAAAGGGGAAAAAATTGTTGAACTCAGGGCTTCCGCTAATTTTCTCCCTCCTGGGGAGGATTAATTTCTTGTTTTTTGAGTAAATCAAAAGAGAAATCAACTCAATTATTTTTTTAATAAAGACTTCATAAGTCAGTCTTTAATTGCAATAAATCTTGCTGATACAATCCATAGATAATATAGATGCATTAATAATATAAGGTTTTCAACGTGATAATCTTTATCAGTAATATTTTTGAGAGTATGGTTTAAATACTAACAAGAAATTAAGCCTCCCGAAGAAGGTATAGGAAAGTAGCGGAAGTCCTGAGTTCATCTTTTTTATCCCTTCATCTGTACTTTTTAACCCCCATTTTCTTTTATCAAAAAATTGATTTTCTCGAACTTAGTATTTAGAAAATAAAAAAGAACCCTATATTCTATCCTTTCTCGTCATTTTCGTTCGAATGATATATCACACGCCATATGTTGCCATATTTCTAAAGACCAAGTGACTGCCCCCCCCTCCCCCGACCCCACTGCGACTATTTGGTTCAAACTTCACAGGAATGTAGATTTTGCCTAGAGGAATATGCATATCGAATTTCACTCCTTTACATACATAAATACCACATAGATCACTTGGTCCCCTCTAACTCCCACCCCCGTAATTCCGATCCCAGAGGGCCAATCAACAATCCATGCCCATAGTAAGCTACAATCCGAATTTCAACTTTCTACTTCAAAAAATGCTCCATTCTTCCACTACTTAATAACTAGATGCTTCGGTGTAACAGACAGATTTTTTCAATTATGAAGGTATTCACTACAACTAACACTGGAGAGAAATAAGGTTTGACGAGAAATTATAAAGCCATTTGCATTATTGTAAAAAAACAAACAAGAAGTTAATCCTCCCGAGGAAGGTATAGGAAAGTAGTGGAAGCTCTGAGATCATCAATTTTTCCCTTTTATCTCACTTTTTACCCCCTCCCCAATTTTATAAATCGAAAAATTGGTTTTCTCGAACGTAGTATTTAGAAAGTGGAAAAGAGCTCTATCTTCTTTCGTTTCTCATCATTTCTGATCGAATGATATACGACATGCCATATGTTGCCATAGTTTTAAAGACCAAGGAACTGCCAACATCACAATTCCAAACCCAATGGGACAATTTGGTCCAAACTTCTTGCTGATCTTCCTTAGAGGAATCTGCATACCGAATTTCACTCCTTTATATGCATAAATACGCGTAGACCTTTTGGTCCCCTCTAATTTCCGCCCCCGAAACTTCGAAGCCAGTCGGCCAATCAAAACCAAACTAGTGAATGATAGTAAGCTACATTCCGAATTTCAGCCTTCTACCTCAAAAAATGCGGAAATTATCAAGGGGACGGACGGACTGACAGACAGACGGAAAATGTGAAAAAAATAAGTAGCTCCATTCTTCCGCTACTTAATAATGATAAAAATTTTAACAGAAAAAAATTAAAAAACAAAAACAGAATATGCCTGGCCAAAAATGATAAAACCATAATGCAAAAATTGTTCCCAGAACTAAAGAGATATCAATTTAAAGCAACAGCTGACGTTAACTATTAATACAAATGGCTACTAATGTGTAAATTAATTGTCTGATTAATTAATTAAATCTAAACAATGCCAAGAGGACAACATTTAAGTGAATTCGAAAAGGGTCAGATAACTGCTCTACATGAAAGTGGTCAGTCAGGATGATCAATAGCCAATGCCTTTGGGACGTTCACTTACCGCAATTGACAATTACCTCAAAATAAAAGATAATTGGGTGAAAAACAGCTACTGGACGACCCTCAAAATTCAGTGACCGCGTTTATGTTAATAATGCAATTTGGCACCACAAATACGGCACGTGCAAGTTTGTCGCAGCATCTAAAATCAAAAAACGAGTATATTTTGTATGACGAAAAATTGAGATTATTGTATTGCCACTAACACTTTTTTTGGGTCGGAACATTATTTTTAAGTATAGAGAGGAAAGAATCTGTAGAAATAAATTACGCACTACAAAGCACATAGAAATTCAACAAGCGCATCTATCTATATATATATAAAGAAGGATGTTTGTTTGTTTGTGGGTATTGAATACAAATCTACAATTTTATTCCGATCTTGATGAAATTTTGCATACTTGACCTTCAAAGCATGAGAAAGGTCACCGTCTACCTCAGATTTCGGAAACAAATTAATTATCGATAAAAAATCGATATTCATGGTTATGGCAGGGCATATTAATGAGAAATATCTCATGACCAACAATGCAAGGCAAAGTTTGTGCAACAATAAGTATCAACAATAGTATCAACACGGAATTCACAAACACTCTGCACGGATCAACAATATATATCTCATGACCAACAATGAAAGGCAAAATTTGTAACAATGCATAGAAATCCTGTTATTCAGGCTTTTCTTAGAAAAGAGATTTCTTAGTACTTAACAATTTCTTGAAAATCTTTAAAAATGATTAGCAGCTGGAGATAATGGAGAGTTAGCAGACTATTAAGAAAGTGTGGAAAGACGACAGAGGAAGCACTCCTTTAGCTCCGTGCTATATTGAGCAAATGGTAAGCACTCCTTCAGATCCAAACATTTCCTAAAATACATTTTAACTATATTCTGTGTGAATGTATATATTTTGGAAACTGAGATGCTGATGATGCGATGATTGAACGTTCGTTTCCAAGAATTAATAATAA
This sequence comes from Rhysida immarginata, assembly GCA_023313115.1. Taxonomy (NCBI): domain Eukaryota; kingdom Metazoa; phylum Arthropoda; class Chilopoda; order Scolopendromorpha; family Scolopendridae; genus Rhysida; species Rhysida immarginata. The sequence continues at coordinate 4,475,479 of JAHWFO010057283.1, read as the reverse complement.
TGAGCATGGAATGATGATGAAGTGACAGCACATTAATAAGGCAGTGTCTGTTGATGAGGCAAAGGAGTCACGCGTGTCTCCCTTGAGTTCCCTATCAAACGCCCAGACGATTGGCAAATATTTGTGTCTGGAAAGGAAAGAGAAAGAATGAATATTGGTCAAAGAAACTCTGCAACTAAAACAGAAAAAGCTATACGGGCATTTGAAACATCTGAAAAAAGGGAGTTTCGAATAAAGCAAGAGGGTATAAGAGCTTCTACGTCAAGGGCAAGAAAAACTTGAGTCTAAAGTATCTGGTGATGCTCCGCAATGGTGAGGCTAATCAAGAAGAGTTTAGATAAAGTCCCGGTATAATACCTAGAATTCCTGTTTTTCGCATTTTTCTTAGAATGGATAGTCCCTTCGCTCCATGTTGTATTGATTGAGTTATTATTTAACTAATTGGGAGTTATAATTTAATTTATTGAGAATGTTTTGTTTACCTCCAAGTGTAATTATCCCGGGCAACGCCGGGTACCTCAGCTACTCTTCTTCTATTTATATCTTCTATATATCAGGTTGTTGCAAAAGTTACTTCCGGTTCTAGAACCCGTGCCCAAGAAGGGCTCATTTTCCGAGGGGGGTTCATATGTTTTCAAACAAATTATTGCATTCGATTCCTGAATATCTTGCTGTATTACATCCAATAATCAACTTTCTGACTATACATCTGTGAGTGCCATCAAGGGTCTGAAATGGACCTTTCACGCGAGCATATTAGAGCAATAATCTTCTACGAGTATTCTGAAAAGATCTGTGCTGCGCAATGTCACCGAAACATTTGCCAACTTTTATGTGATGACACTGTTAGTTTACGTACAATAGAAGAATGGTATCGCCGGTTCAGACGCGGAGATAGCACTCTTCAAGATGCACCTCCTCTGGTCGACCAATCATGATTTCAGTTGGTGATCTACGCCAAGCAATTGATGAAGATTACAATGTAACAACGAGGGAACTCGCAGAATAGATCAAGGTTCACTTTTCAACCATTGCCCGGCATCTGCATGAGCTGAATCTGTCATTCAATAAAATGAGGTTTTTGTGTCGGAATAAAAATTCGGAAAAAACTTTTGCAACAACCTGATATATAAAGAAGGATGTTTGTTTGTGGATTTGTTTGTTTGTTTGTGAGTTTATTTGTTTGTTTGTTTGTTTGTTATGCAAATCTACAGTTTTATCCCGATCTTAATGAAATTTTGCATACTTGACCTTCAAAGCATGAGGAAGGTCACTGTCTACTTCAGATTTCAAAAAAATAATAATTATTGATAAAAAATCGATATTCATGGTAATGGCAAGGCATATTAATGAGAAATATCTTATGACCAACAATGCAAGGCAAAGTTTGTACAACAATAGTTATCAACAATGGTATCAGCATGTAACAATTCTTCTATTTACTTGCTTCCCATTTGCTCAATACAGCACGGAGCTAAAGGAGTGCTTCCTCTGTCGTCCTTTTACTCTTTCTCAATGGTCTGCTAGCTCTTCATTATCTCCAGTTACTGATCATTTTTAAAGATTTGCAAGAAATTATTCAGTACTAACAACTCTCTTTTCTGAGAAAAAACCTGAATAACAGGAATTCTATGCATTGTTAAAAATTGAAACTTATCCTTATTGCATCATCATTTTATGTTCATTGTTATAATTCTTGGAAAGGATTGCTTTATCATTGCATGATCATTTTGTGCTCATTGCTATTAGTGAATTGCAAGTTGATACCATTGTTGATGCGAGCATGACGGACCTATTGTTGCACAAATTTTGCCTAGCATTGTTAGTCATGAGATATCTGTTGCTGGTCCGAGCGTAGTGTGAATTGCGTGTTGACACCATTGTTGATACCTTTTGTTGCACAAACTTTCCCATGCATTGTTGGTCATGAGATATTTCTCATTAATATGCCTTGCCATAACCACGAATATCGATTTATTAACAATAATTATTATTTTTTCGAAATCTGAGGTAGACAGTGACCTTCCTCATGCTTTGAAGGTCAAGTATGCAAAATTTCATCAAGATCGGAATAAAACTGTAGATTTGTATTAAATACCCACAAATAAACAAACATCCTTCTTTATATACAAGGTGATTATAATTAAAGTCCCTTTGTAAAAATGCTATAAAAAAACAACCATGAGTCCGAATGACTTCAAATTTGGACTGAGCATTCTTGAAGAAGGGGCATTTGATATGGGATAAGAAAAAAATAGTTCCAAAATTTATCACTAGATGGCGCTGTAAGCGGCATAACGGAAGCGGATTCAGCTAGAAGTGACATTTTGAATTGAAATACGACGGCTTTGGCATGAGTTGTTTATGGCATGATGTTTTTACATTAAAGTTGGTCAAGGAATGCAATTGACACTAAAACAAGTTAAACATGATTTTTTTTTTATTATACAGTACAGTATTAGCAAAAAATCAACTGTACCGGTCAATGAACATGATTGCTTCGGGTTTGATGATGGAAAACATGACTTTCAAGTCATTTAACAGTTGTGGCACTGTTAGTGCAAAGCCCATCCACCACGGCAAGGTCGTACCACATCGGATGGGAAAAATCGGTTTTTAATTGTCCTTGGGCCAAAAACCGCATAAAAAGCACATA
>JAHWFO010057283.1:4391026-4472813 GCA_023313115.1 Rhysida immarginata | reverse complement strand
TGATTCGGTTTTTAATTGTCCTTGGGCCAAAAACCGCATAAAAAGCAACAATGGAAACGCCTATTAATTATCTCGGGACTTGCGCAAGACATGTTCAATATGCTGTCCACCATTTTCCTCCACAAGTTTTAACCGATAAACAGCATGTTCCACAACAGACCGGAGTGTCTCCGGGGTCACGTTGTGAACGTGGTGCGTAATCCGAGCCTTCAATTCCGCTAAATTTGCAACTGGGCCACTGAACACATGATTTTTAAGGTAACCCCAGAGCCAGAAGTCACAAGGATTGAGGTCCGGTGATCTTGCAGGCCAGGCTCTCGGAAAATGACGGCTGATAATTCTATCATCTCCGAAATGTGTCTTCAGCAGTTGCAAATGTGCGGAGGAGCGCCATCTTGCATGAAAATTATTCTATCCACGCATGCATGCTGTTGAAGTGTTGGAATTACCTGGTTGCGTAAAAGACACGCATACCGTTGACCATTGACTGTACAGGTAACGGGACCCGCAGGACCCACTTCCTCGAAAAAAAATGGCCCTATAATCAATGATGCTGTCATCCCGCACCACACAGTTACCTTTGCAGAATGAAGCGGTATTGAAACACATGCGAAAGGATTTTCCGTTGCCCATATCCTGCAATTTTGTGTATTGACAACGCCGTGGAGATAAAAATGGGCTTCGTCTGTCCACAAGATGTTCCATGGCCATTCATTGTCCACTTCCATGCGAGCTAGAAATTCTAAAGCAAACGTGTGTCTAATTGGCAGGTCAGCAGGAAGTAACTCCTGAACATGGGTAATTTTATAGGGATAACAATGCAGGATATTGCGTAAAATTTTATTGACCGTGCTCACAGGCATGTCTAAAGTTCGGGCAATTCCCCGTGCACTGCACGTTTGCACACCACTGTTCGACCCTTCCTCTAATGCTTCAGCCACATCTTCTACTGACGTCAAAGCAACTGCTTTCCTCCCTCTGCCAGATTTCACTGCAAAAGAACCTGTCGCTTCGAATTTTTTAATCATACACCTCAGAGCCTTTGCAGACATCGGACCACATCCTTTTTTCATTCCCTTTAATACCCGAAATTTCTTTAAAGCTGCTATGGCAGAGTCGCCATTCTTGTAAAAGAGCTTCACAAGCAGAGCGCGATCCTTCATTGACAGACCCATGGCAAGCTGCTGAGATACAAATATGACGAGAACGCCATGAGGCCTGCGTTTTTATAACACATGCAATGTCTCATGCGCATGCGTATCTTTCAATTTGCATAGTACAAATCCTCCTAGGCATAATATGCCGCTTACAGCGCCATCTAGTGATAAATTTTGGAACTATTTTTTTTCTTATCCATATCAAATGCCCCTTCTTCAAGAATGCTCAGTCCAAATTTGAAGTCATTCGGACTCATGGTTGTTTTTTTATAGCATTTTTACAAAGGGACTTTAATTATAATCACCTTGTATATAGATTACTAGTAGAGGACCCGGCATTGCCCGGGATAATTACGCTTGTAGGTAAACAGAACAAGCTCAAAAAGCTAAATTAAACCTTCAAATTGGTTAAATAATAACTCAATGGAGAGAGACTCTCCTATCTACATCGTCTATTATATCAATTTCCTGTTCATTGTTAATAATTCTTGGAAACGAATATTCTGTCATTGCATCATCATTTTATGTTCATTGTTATAATTCTTTGAATAATTTTGTGTTCATTATTATTGGTGAATTGCGCATTGAGACCATTGTTGATGCGAACACGACGGGCCTATTGTTGCACAAAGTTTGCCTTGCATTGTTGGTAATGAGATATGTTGCTGGTCCGAGCGTAGTGTGAATTGCGTGTTGACACCATTGTTGATACCAATTGTTGCACAAACTTTGCCTTGTACTGTTGGTCATGAGATATTTCTAATTAATATGCCCTTCCATAACCATGAATATCGATTTATTATCAATAATTATTATTTTTTCGAAATCTGAGGTAGACAGTGACCTTCCTCATGCTTTGAAGGTCATGTATGCAAAATTTCATCAAGATCGGAATTAAAACTGTAGATTTGTATTAAATACCCACAAATAAATAAACATCCTTCTTTATTGTAACGTGCCAAAAAAACCAACCGTGGTAGTTTTGTCACGTTCAGTCTTTTACGAACGCCCTCCTGAGCAAAGGACGTTAACCTCCCTTATTATTATAAATCCCCACAATTTGCAGACTCTAGCACCTACTTATCCCGAGTTGACCCAATATTTAAACAAGAAATTAACGCTATCCCACGCTATTCAGATAAGCCGTAAAGTAGGAAAAAGAACGCTCCCCACCGAGTATTCTAGAACAATGGTTAAACACGCGTTGAGAAGGAAGTACTTGAAGGATCGCGGTACGATTCTTCAAGTTAACAAAAGTATAAGTCTTAAAGAACCTTAAGCCCCTCGAGGAAATTACCCATTTAAGAAATTAAGATATTAGATTGATATGATAATTCAGAAGACAAAACCCCACTGATTCCAAACAAATTATCTCCTTTATTACAATATGAAATAAAGAGTGGTGAACAGAATAAATCAGGGAATATTCTTCAACCAGAACGAGATGACGAAACTGTAACGTTCAGCATCGAGAAGAGGAAAGCGGGGCTGGAAGCGAAATGGAAAAGTCCAAGTAGCCAGTCCGTCTAAAAAAAAATTAATTTTCCAAGAAAACTAAATTTAAATATCTTGGCGCCACGCGATCGCTGAACTCGCGCTGGCGAATGCGCCACGCGACGCTCCAAAAGCTCTTCCCTCGGATAACAAAGCTCTTCCCTCACCAACAATCCAAGTAACCAATTGACTTTAAACTATACAACAATTATGTACCATTTAAACGAAGTAATCATAAACAATCAAAGAAATATTTTGATTTTTTTTTTTTCAAAACAGAACAAACCGAAAAATCTATTTTAATTTCTTTATATTTTAAATATATTTCCTGTACCCCTTTTCTGGTTTTCTTGATGTTCGTCACAATGATTTAAAAACGGGTAATTGACTGTCTATCGTGGAGCACATTAAGCCAAAAAGCAATGAGACCTCGAGATTAATTTGTAAGGCTAACCGCGTTTAAAAAAAAAATTATCATGTGAATTTTCACGGCAGACACGTTTCCTTAATCCACTATCGTATCAAAAAGAAAGCATTTACGAAGAATTAGCGTAATTAAAATGAAAACCTGGCCAGGTTATTATAAAGGAACTTTACAAATATTTCCTTGTACAAGGAAGAGACGATGAGAATAAGGTGGTCTTTTCACCGAGAAACACTCCGACTTATCCATCAACGCGGAGTTAATGTAACGCGACTAGAACGCGTCACGTGAACCCTTTAAATTCCCTTAATGGAGGGGGCTCACCGGAACCTCCCTATAACTGACCGGGAAGCCCACAAAGTCTGTTTATCTCAGAGATCAAAAGGTGCACTTAAAAAAAATGAACACCACACGTGTCAAAAAAAAATACCCAGAGGTCAATACCAATAGTAGATTGAGAAAATAAGAGGTACATAATATAAAAACTAAACCGGCCGTGCAAGAATGAGAACAAATGCCTGACAAAAAACCCCCGAAAAATCTCCTTCTAACACAAGTGAAGGCAAATGACTGCACAGAATCAATCGGAATTCAAAAAAAAATTTCCCATGAAGCTTGGAAGCATGGAGCAAAAAAGGTACGCGACATTATATATATATATAGATTACTAGCAGAGGACCCGGCATTGCCCGGGATAATTACGCTTGTAGGTAAACAGAACAACCTCAAAAAGCAAATTAAACCTCCAAATTGGTTAAGTAATAACTCAATCACTACAATATAGAGCAAGGGACTATCCATTCTAAGAAAAATCCGAAAGACAGAAATTTACCTCTTCACTGAAAAAATCCATTCTAGATGATATACCGGGACTTCATTTACCGAAAAAAATTTTTTTAAAGGCTCACAATGGATGGACCACTCAAAATATGCCTTCTAGTCTAAATAATTTTTTACTCATGTAATCTTACTTTAGATGTACACTTCAGGTGGTTGCAATTTCCTTTCTTCTTTCGATGTCTTGAAGCAAAAATTGGCCATTCATCACTTTGTGTAGTCTAGCGGTCGCCGATTCTTCTATTTACTTGCTTACCATTTGCTCAATACAGCACGGAGCTAAAGGAGTGCTTCCTCTATCGTCTTTCACTCTTTCTCAATAGTCTGCTAACTCATTATCTCCAGTTACTGGTCATTTTTAAAGATTTTCAAGAAATTCTTAAGTATTAAGAATTCTCTTTTCTAAGAAAAGCCTGAATAACAGGAATTCTATACATTGAATTCTATATTGCACAAACTTTGCCTTGCATTGTTGGTCATGAGACATATATTGTTGGTCCATGCAGAGTGTTTGTGAATTGCGTGTTGATACCATCTAACTATCTATAGAAGGATGTTTGTTTGTTTGTGGGTTTGTGGGTTTGTTTGTGGGTTTGTTTGTTTGTTTTTTATACAAATCTACAGTTTTATTCCGATCTTGATGAAATTTTGCATACTTGACCTTCAAAGCATGAGGAAGGTCACTGTCTATCTCAAATTTCAGAAAAATAATAATTATCGATAAAAAATCGATATTCAGGGTTATGGCAGGGCATATTAATAAGAAATATCTCATGACCTACAATGCAAGGCAAAGTTTGTGCAACAATAGGTATCAACAATGGTATCAACACACAATGCACCAACACAAGGCAGGGATCAACAATATATATCTCATGGCCAACAATGAAAGGAAAATTTTGTGCAAGTGTAATTATCCCGGGCAACGCCGGGTAACTCTTCTAGTTGTTGATACTTATTGTTGCAAAAACTTTGTCTTGCATTGTTGGTCATGAGATATTTCTCATTAATATGCCCTGCCATAACCATGAATATCGATTTTTTATCAATAATTATTTTTTCGAAATCTGAGGTAGACAGTGACCTTCCTCATGCTTTGAAGGTCATGTATGCGAAATATTATCAAGATCGGAATAAAAATGTAGATTTGTATAAAAAACAAACAAACATCCTTCTTTATATATATATACAGAAAGATTATATCTCTATAGTAAAGATTTAAATAAAAATAAAAAATTAACGATCAGGTCTGCTTCAAGCCGGCGCCAACAACGGTTAAACGTGCGACAACAATGCAAAACTGTTTTCGTAACGCTTTTTGCATCAAGGTTGAGGAACTCTACTCCAAACGCCAGAAATTAGGAGGACGCCGTGTGATTGTTTAGAGAGCCTTTAGTTGAGAGGGGCACTCCAATTTGGCATTTATTTCAGATACTATTCAGTATTCCCAGATATTAGAAGTTCATCTACTCCAAGTTGCAGAGAAAATCGGAAGACCTTTATTTTAGTTCCAATCGGCCAAAACTACTTACAATCCCTCGTAAAATCAATGCCAAATAGTGCATGAAAAAGTTATTGAGAATAATGGTAGATTTATTGGATATTACACAACCTGGCTCTATCATTTTTATCACGTTTTATTTTGTTGCATCACAATTATATTATTTTTTACAATAATGCAAATGGCTTTATAATTTCTAGTCGCACCTTATATTGTCATCTTCCATCACCATAAATTGCCACCTTCTAATTACTGGTGTTCGCCCCCATATAAAAGTTAGCGCACGAGACAAGCGCTTCGTTTCCTTAGCCCTCCCTAGATCCGAAACTGATGTAGGATATAATGTCTTTTTGAGACAACATAGAGATAATAGCGTCATACACGCTCATGTTAACTTATACAATCTGCATCTATTAATTTTAGTCACTTTAATAAATTGAACAACTTGATCTGGTTCTTTGGACTTGGAAGACACACTTGCCGCATCTCTGCAATTTGCACTTAAGTGTAGGCTCAGTTAACGATGGTGTCAGGAGTGATTATGATAGGACAGTCACACTTAGCAGGAAAGTTTGGATTAGCTAGCAATTTTTTTTTAAAATTCGATCATAGGGAAACAAGCTGAAACCTTTCTGTTCACAATCCATAGTTTGCTCTTTATAGCATTCTAAAACAATACAACAAGACTAGTGGAGAACAAGTGCTCATGCTCGTCACCTGATAAGATTAACCAGCCATATTCCGTCGACATTTGGAGATCCGGAAAGTCGTAAGTGGCCTCCGTATGCATAAGTTACCTAATCGGCAAAAATTGACGGAAATTACCTGTGGTTATCATAGAAATCAATTGGCCTTTGCTGAAAAGGTGAGATATCGGTAAATTGAACGAGGTCAAAAAGCCCATCTGCATCGTGGCAGTCGGTGAATGGTCGGATGGCAACTTATCGATGCGATCAAAATTTGAATCGATGTTCACATGATTAACTTAGTTGGCCGACTGAACTGATAAAGGTTGTTTTCATAAAGCTATTAGAGAGTTGAGTTGATGACGCTTACCACTGTTACCCAGTTATCAACAATTCTGAACAGTTCATTTTAATAATCGTATTACGTAAGTAAACATCCAACAGTTGATAACAAGTTTACAGCCAAAAATTGTTAATTTTGCTGAATAAAACTTCTTCATCCTGTTTAATTATATTATAGCAATGAAAGAAAACTTATAATTATTTTAAAACGTTGTATCATTGATATGTCATTGCGATGGTGCCATGCAAGCAATTTCAATCAATTGTCATGTTTCTTGTAATAATCGAAAAATACCTGCACTCTATTCTATTCCATGTAATTTGATTCGCAGGTGAAAGGTTGAACTTACAACTTCAATTACGTCAATCGATTGATGATGTTTGCCCGTAGCAATTTTTATACCTAATCGCTAAATGCAGAGAAATTTTGATTTCATGCATTAAAGAAAAATTTGAACGCATTAAGGACATTAATTCCACTGAACTGATCACCATGGAGAAGAGTAATCTGATCATGTATGCTAGCTATAATCGAACCATTTCCGCTGCGAAAAGCCATTAAAGCACTACTAACTTAGAGAGGAATAAGATTGGTTTAACAGAAAAATAACACTATTGATATACAGAGAAATAAAGTGTGCGAGATTATAAACGTCTTACGAAAATTTGAATTGCTAAAACAGATATTATAATAGACAATTATACATTTTAGAAATTACTATTATTTTTCATCTGTGTTTAAAGGAAGATTGATCCCATGACACAAATTTTTTTATTTTCCCTTTTCATTGACAACGTGAAGTTCAATATCACGACGAGAACGTGTAGGAGAATTAAAAATGATTGGCGATAGGAAAATCAGCTTTGTTGGCGATGTCAAATTTGTGTTTAGCAAATGTGCTACCTAACGAGTTTTCAATATTGTTAAGATACTGAATTTGACAGATTTTGCTTTGGACGGCATTGGACGCCCTACATGTAATCCTGTTATCACCAAAGCAAAGCGCGTCACAATCGATACCTGGTTGAAACAGGAAATACCCGGCCTATCTGATTTGCTAAACACAAATTTGAAATCTCTACAAAGCTGATTTTCTGCCACCTGTCTTTTAATTTACTTGCCTAATAGTCATATTCTGAGAGTTCAATTGAGCAGCCTTCATAATAGTAGTCTTTTTAGTTTTGGAAATTCAATGATATCCAGCTATAAAATGTAACGTTTGATCATATGTAACGTTTTTCTTCATCACATAAACTGATAAAAATCAACGTAAAATCATCCAGACGATTCTTAAGCACAGTCAAATGTACGTTTTTATAATATTTTGGTGAACGCCCTTTGAGGTATTTTCCTCGCCCTTTTTAAAAAGCTTACAGAAAGCTGAAGCAAATATACTCCATGATATACAAATATAAGGCAGCTAATACTGTGGACACTAGGATATTAAGTCTAGACGCACAAACATTTTGTCAAGGATTAAAAAGATTCAATGCCAGCTAATCATATACAGAGTGTCCAAAAAGTCTGGTAACATGGCAGGTAGGCGGTATCTGATGAGTGTGGTTTATAGGTAATAATGGGGTGGGGAATTCATTGCCGCACTAAAATTTGACCTTGATACTCAAATTTAAGTCATCCATTTGCTAATTCGAAAACTATTAAAGATAGAAAAAAACTTCCAATTGCTTCCTTGTAGAGCAACATCACATTAGCCTAAAAACAATTTTTCATCACAACCTTCCCCTTGAAAGATTTTGAGAAAATGGGCGAGAAAGAGTCGCTCAAGGTCAGGTTGAGCTGGCCAGGTTGGCTGAGGTTTCTAACACATTTGAATTGCAGTGAAGCATACCGCTGGGAAGGGGAAGGGAAGCACACTCTTGAGTGACATCAGATCTCGCCTACCTGGCAGCTTTGAGATATCTGCCATGTTAACAAATTTTCGGACACACTGTATATTAAGGAATAACACGGAGCATTTAAGAATTTCTTAGAACTTGGGACTAACACGAAAAAGATTAAATATACAGTGTTTCAGAAAATTTGATATTTCATAATCTAATTTACTTGACCAATCCTCGTTCAAATGATCATAAAATTTTTCCAGCATGTATAGAAACAACTCAAACTTCTCTGTGTGAGTTATCCATGACATACGGCGTCGTATTTAACAAGAGCTAGACTCCTACTTGAAGTGTGGGTATCGCATGCAGTGCTCATATTGAAAATATGAAATAAGACATGAAATCCATATGTCTTTGAATTGCTGTGGAGTAAAGCGAAATGTAGTGGATGTAGTCTGTTCAAGATGGTTTGATGACTCAGTAAAATAGCTGTTAATCTTTCTCTGCGTGTGACTCAATCAGGGTCATGCAATTCTTCTAGCGAGAGATCAGCTGCCATGATATCTTGTTGTATAAATTCCCTATTTAGCTCTGGAGGAACTGTTCCACCTCAAAGATGACTTTGTCGTCATCTTGGAAATAGAGTGTTACAACCAGCAGTCATCCATTGTGACGAGACTGTTCCGGCATCGTCTAATATTTGCTAGATTTGTCTGAGGCGCTCTTTCTGAAACAGAATGAGAAAATGTAGAAAACACCTTGCGTCAATCTTTCTCATATGGAATTTTGCGCGCAAGATGTTACCAGTACGTGATACATTTGGTCCTTCTAAACAAATTCTTCTATTCTGATTCCTGACTATTTGTAACTCATCACTAATGAAAAGTCGCTCAGGGTGGGGTTCGTCTTCTAGAATGATTTGGAAAAGTCGCCGCCACATAGCTACGGCCTTTTATGATGAGGCATTGTCCTCGTATACGTTTTTTAACTAGGCATGCACCTGTACTGTCCAGGACTCAAGAGAAGACCTCTGAGTTGCACAATTTCACCACCTCTACACGGCAGAAACGTTTGGGTGAGTTCATTTCTAAAAAGACAGGGCAAGGATATTGCAATTGTTATCATATTTTTTTCCGGCAATTGCTGTCATATTTTTCTCCTGCGTCGCACGTTGTCTCTCCTAGTGTCTGCGTAGTTTTTGGTTGCGCGCGTGTTTTGAAGAAAAATATGGCAATTGCCGGAGAAAATATGACAACAATGCAATATCCCTATCCAAACATTTTAGAAATGAACTCAGCCAAACGTTTCTACCGTGTAGTGGTGGAATTGTGCAACTCAGAGGTCTTCTCTTGAGTCCCGGAATGTATGGTGTTGTTTCCCTTCAGATGCAGTAAATTATCAGAGTACTTCGATTTACCCAATATAGCTATGCCATCTTGGATTTTGTGCTCAGGCAGTGTATACACAAAATACACTAAGGGTTAAATTTTTTTTTGGACGTCTCTTTAGTAATTGCTATATGACATGCATAATCATTAAAAGACTTTATGATCGACTCTGGTTTTGCCAACAAAAGATGAACTAAGCTTTAACAATTAAACTGCCAACTTTAATGGTTATGATCTGTCCAACGAAAGAAAAAGTGGGCGTGTCCAGTTAAATTTCCAATTTCAATTGTTAAACATTGTTAGTTTTACTTAGCAATAATGTCTAACAATTAACATCGGAAATTTAATATGGCACGCCCAGTTTTTCTTTCGTTAGACAAATTATAGATATATGTTAATTTTATTTTGTAAGGAGTCTAAAAATTGAAATCGGAAGTTTAATTGGATACGCGCATTTGAAGTTTTCCTTTTACATGAGAAATATAAGAAAAGGAGAACAAGGAAGAAAAGAAATATCTAAAAGTTTCCTTTCTTGCTTCATCTACTCTCCCTTTTGCTTGATAGAGGAGAGCCGAGTATTTAAAATTTAAAAAAATTGAATACTCGGCTCTCCTCTACCAAGAAAAAGAAACCTCGACATCTTTTGATTGAGGATAATATAGCTTAAATTGTAACCGCTGCCTTAACCTCTCAGGAGAATTATTGCGTGATGTGATTGTTCTTGTTGTTCTTGTTGATCTGCTACTGTGATGGTGTACCGTATCTCACCATACAGGATGACTCCCACCACAGAATTTTTTCTTCTCTGTTGGAAATTTCTCTGTTGGAAAAAAATCTTTCAGATTCAGTTTTTTTTAACAGAATCTGAAAAAAGACAGAAGCGAAGTAATCAAGATTGCTGTTGCGTTACTAAGGCTTAAATGAAATCCATGCGATCAAGAAATCAATATTGACGTATCCAGTCTCATTGTCATCGTTTGTGGTTTTGTACTTTGATTTTGGGTCAGCCGATGCTAAACTACTATTTATTTCATAGTATATTTCTTCAAATGAAATAAAACTGTAATATATTAAAATATTCAGATGGAAATATTTAATATTAGAAATAGAAGGGGAAAACGGCAAAAAATTCAAGATCGACGATGAAACCTAACTTCTTTTTTAAGTTACTGAGACAGCTAAGATCATATCTTTATTTTGCAAGTTCGGTTAAAGTTGGCCTGAAATTAATTACCATGAGAATATTTGCGGCTAATTATTTCTTTAATTAAAATTACGATAAAAGAATTTTTATCAAAGGAGAGGGATTTTCTTGATATCTAAAAGTCAACAAATCGTTTTCTGCATAAAAAAGTTTAACAGCTCTGAAGTCGAACCACATGTTAATCTTAAACAGATTTACAGAAGATTGAGTACATTAAAGAATAATATTTTTTCACACAATACCAAATTTTTCAAATTAAAAATAATACTTCGAAATTAAAGTTCAGGCTAAGATATGAAAACAGACGACGAAAAACTGGAAATGTTTCGGAACCCAACTGTTTTTTCTTAACAGTGTTCAGTGTTTTTTACTCGTTATCTGCGTAAAAATCAAAAAAATTAATAACAGTCCATCGTTCTTGCAAAGCTTTTCGAGTGGCAACTGCACGCTTCTTAAGGCACACAATTGATGTAAGGTGACGTAATTATTATCTCACACCCAATTATCTGAAGGACCCAAGGTGACACAATTGAAAGACCCACACCTCCAGCCGCGGGGGAAGAGAAACGTCTCATCTCGGAAGAAATTCCAAGATTCATTCGCTAGCTACAGTTTGTTTCCTAATTTAGTAGCTACTTCATATCAAACAAACATTCATTTATATACATATATACTTGGAATACATTTTGAAAACAATGCAGATATATTGTGGTCCTTGGCCCTCTGCAAACGTGTTTGTTTATGCGTGGCAATTAATGGTGGTTTAGGCTGTTTCTTCTTATATTACAAAACAGAAGAAATGGATGCCCTGGCCTTCCAAACAGCTTTTCATTTCACTGTAAGTTATAGATCGCTTAGAATATGTGCAGCAGAATGTCCAGTCTTTGCAGCTTCTCTGATAATATGCATTCTCAACGCTTACTGACTTTCGGCTTCGGCCCACGGCGTTTTGGTTGTTGTTTAGAGTTTTTCTCTTCAAATATAATTCAATGGTACTCTTTGCAAAATAACGAATTGACTGGCCAGACTCTCTCAGGGGTGAAATTTGGTTCTGTTTATGCTCAGACAGTTTTTTTCCTTTCAGACATATTTTTTTGTCTTAGTCAGGTGACTGTCTGATGACATAACAAAACACGTGACAACTTGTCTTTTTGGATTAAAATGTCATCTGCTATATCTTTAAGCTTGCTTATGCTTTGTCCATTAAAAAGGAAACAAGTTGTTTTCAGTTTTGTTCATTGTTTGAGCTTTTTTTACAAATAAAAAAAAATATTGCATTGTTTTTACATTTTGATGTATTGTTTATTGATGCAACAATTATGTCTGCATTGTTTTTGAATGGAGATAAATGAATGTTTGTTTGATATGAAGTGCCCACTAAATTAAGAAACAGACTATGAAGTGTCCATTCAAGGGCATGCATCCCTGAAAATCTCCAAATTCCTGCCCGTTTCGACAACACGTAATTCGGGTATGGATTCGTTGGGATAAAGCTTCAAGTCGAAATTAACGTTGGCTTAGGAAAAAAAAGCACTAGCACTGGAAACTGCCATACGAAGTAATATCCTGTTTATTAGAGCCATGTTTCAAAATTTGCCTTATTTACATTCAGGTAGGCATCTTAGGAAATATTATTTTGAATCCTCGTTAATTGAAAAATGTAAATTCAATGAATACATTTTGAAAATTCAAATGGCGCAAATTCGTAATTTCAAGAAATAGATCGGCCGATCTACGGGATATTTCCAGAATAATCTATTCGCATTAATTAAAATTCGCACTAATGGAAATCTCTACGAAGATTTCACTAATCTACCGTTCCTGTCTAGTTAGCAGGTATTTTTATTTACTCCTCTACGCAGATAAACTTCCTCTAGTTAGCATCTTATTTTTACAGTTGTGTAGAGGGATAGTCGATATTTAGAATAGAAGTTGTGTTAACAGTATCGATTCTTTTCTATCCCGCGAAACCAAAAACTAGAGTCTTTTAGAGTTTTTCAGCACTAATCCGCTTTGATTTAACCAATACGTAATCGGTGAGCCGAAGTAGCTTAAGGGGTCCGCTTTCCATTGCAATGAACCACAATGAAAAGTTTTAAATTGGTCTCCCTCCCCTCGTTTCGTGGGTTGCAGAGGAACACATTGGTTTAACACGATGATGGATAAGTGTCAAAATCTGATAATCTCAGATAGATAGGCATTAAGCTTTATTTAGATGACCAAAGAGGCAAACCGAAAAACGTAAACCATTATTTTGAAAATACTAGCGACAAAATAGAATAAAATGCTCAAATATTATATATTTTCAAAAATTAAATTTATTCACATCAAGATTTGTAAAAGTAGTAAATTGTTAAAACCTTACAAAAACAGTACAAAATTAATGTTTGATTGTTATTGTCTGATATGGGATATGCCCTCCTTTAGCCTGGCTGATGCTTGGCATTGTCGATTCAATGAGGTGATCAGTGTTACTGAAGAGCAATTGCCACTCTTCTTGAAGAGCTGTTGACAGTTTTGGCGTGTCCTTAAAGGATGTTGCCAAGCTGCTCGATAGGAGAATGCAGGCCGCATCAT
Organism: Rhysida immarginata; assembly: GCA_023313115.1. NCBI lineage: Eukaryota > Metazoa > Arthropoda > Chilopoda > Scolopendromorpha > Scolopendridae > Rhysida > Rhysida immarginata. The sequence goes on along the minus strand of JAHWFO010057283.1, from coordinate 4,459,361 downwards.
TCGCTTTAAACCTTCGCGATTAAGCATCCACCAGTCGTCTTCTGTGCGAGCATGCATTATCTGTCATCCATTAGAGTGAACTCTGGGCTTACTGTACAGGCATAAGACATGACATAGTGATGAAGGATTTTATATCAATATCGTAAAGCTGTCTGTGTGCCGTGCCAATATTTGGAGATCGGTGCAGTTTTCCAGCGAAAATACAGTCCAAACTTTCACACCTGTAACTCTAAAGAATGGCGCTCAACGATATTGATGGTCTGGAATCTGGATACAGCCTCTTTCATGGAGATTATAGACTCATCTGTAAAATAAGACATTATTCCACTGATCTCTGGTACGGTTAGACGGCTTTTCACTCCAGCATAATCGTCCATGTCTTTGTGCAGTCTGCAATGGCAAACATCTCGCTGTTCAATGCGCATACCTTATTGATAAAGGTCTCTCTAAGGTTGCAATAAGGTGTGCGCATAGAACATGTGCCGTTGTTTGACGTCGTCGTGCCTGTGTAGGGGTTGTCGAAAGGAGTTGTCACTTTAGTATGACCTGAAACTGATTGTCTGGTAACTTTTCCTGTGCTTGCCAGGTTTTTGCATCGTCGAGACGATTTTCTGATATGATGCAGGATATGGCTATCCTCGATTTTCTTAGAACTCTTCTCGGCTGATGTGATAAAGACCAGTAAGAAATAGACCTTTTATCTAGCTGATTACTTTATATGAGGCGTGTTTTTTTAAGTAAGCACCGTTTTAATATACAGGGTGTCCAAAAAGTCTGGTAACATAGCAGCTATCTCAAAGCTGCCAGGTAGGCGAAATCTGATGAGTGTGGTTTATAACACATTTGAATTGCAGTGAAGCAACCTGGCCAGCCCAACCTTACCTTGAGTGACTCTTTCTCGCCCATTTTCTCAAAATTTTTCAAGGGGAAGGGTGTGATTAAAAATAGTTTTTAGACTAATGTGGTGTTGCTCTACAGGGTATCAATCGGAAATTTTTCTAAAGCTTTAATAGTTTTCGAGTTAGCAAATAGATGACCTTAAATTTGGGGGTCAAAATCAAATTTGAGTGCGGCAATGAATTCCCCAACCCCCTATTACCTATAAACCACACTCATCAGATCTCGTTTACCTGGCAGCTTTGTGATATCTGCCTGTTACCAGACTTTTTGGACACCCTGTATATTGAACGCAATGACTGCTGGAAGACTACAACTCATGGGATAGCAGATCGCTCATTCGCGATCGGACATCACGTATGTTCCACGGCCCTCTGGAGGCCTACGCGGCGGCCCCCGGTTATGTGGGAAACCTTGTGGGAAGTGGCTGTATGGTTGATTCATGTGAAATCTAACGTTGTCGTGAGTTGACGGCATTCGAATGGGCATGTTCGTCGGTGACCGCCGCATGGGAAGTTCGATTTCGGCTGTCGTGCATGGATTCGGCTTCACACATTGAACCGTGTCTAGGTTGTACCGAGAATGGTTGGAGGAAGACGTAACAGTCCACAACAGACACCATACCGGGGGTCCAGCCATCCTCGATGAATGGTCAACAGAAGGGCCACAGTGCGACGAATATCGTACCAATTCAACATCGGGCGAACTAGAAACGTTTCCCAGTGGACAATCCGTAGAAACATGGTGCCCTCGATTATGGGAGCCGTCGCCGGTACCACTGTTAATCCCGTGTCATCGAACACTCCGGCGTGTATTTGCCACCAATCACATCGGATGGACACTGCAACAGCCACGGACGAGTCATGGTATCAACTGTTCCATGCCGATGGAAGGCATCGATGTGTGGCGCAGAGCTCATGAGGCGATGGACCCGGCATGCTAAGAGGGCGTGGTCCAGCACGGTATGCTAAGAGGGCGTGGTCCAGCGCGGTATGCTAAGAGGGCGTGGCGTATTCGTCATGGTCTGGGATGGAATGGACCCTTTGTTCTTCTGGAAAACACGTTGTATGGTCTGCAGTATCGTCACTGCTCGAAGACGATCTCCGCCAGTTTATGGTCTTCCAACACCCCGACAACCTTGCCGTCTTTCAAGATGACAATGTGCGAATGTCACGCGAGAATGTCACATCGCTGCAATGTCACGCGGAAATGGTTCGAAGAGCATGCAGGGGAGGTCCATCGACTGAACTGGCCACCCCGAAGCCCTAATATGAATCCTATCGACTGGAATCCTATCTGGGATGCCATTGAACTCAAGCTTCGTGCGCTGGATCCTCTACCGCTGGATCCTCATCTGCAGGGGCCAGAGGGGACTCGACCAGATATTTTGCTTATAGTGTAGTCATATCGATGTCATAGTGTACCTTGTTTGTTCAATAAATTACAAGAGCTTAACGTGTTTAATATTTTTATTTGAATCATCCTCGTAGGCCTAGAATTATGAAAATAAGTGAAAGGGAGGGATAGGAAACACCATCTTCAGTCTGAAAAAAAAAACCCAGCTCTAAGTAAAAATTTTAAATTTCCGCAAAAAGAATTGATTTCTAAATCAAAAGCAAATGGTCGTCATACAATTCTTAAATAGTTTTTTTGAAGTTCATCAAATTCTACAGTTTTTTTGCAAGTTGTCTCTATGCAAAATGTAGCTGGAATTAAAAATAATATCGTACACTACAATATTACTTTGAAAACTCAGGGTGTATGATTTAAGACCCCGAATAAATTTAGATGAGAAGGTATTTTCGAAACGATGCATCTATTAACTGTTTTTTTAAGAATTTCTTATTTGGTCCTAAGCATTCAATAATTAGACCGCCTAACTGATGACGCTATTTAAGTTTGGCTATTTTTCGCTCATTAATTGCATGTGTTCCATGCTTTTAAAACCCTTCATGAACATCCGCGTTTTCCCTAACTTTATCAATGGCGAATTTATTTACGCACAATGACTACAGCTCAAGATCTCAACAAAAAATTAATATTGCATATTATTTTTATACACGTTTTAACTAAACAAAGAAATTTTTATTTGAATTTTTTAAATTTTGCAACACAAATCGAAACTTTTCTTAACATTTATTCCGTATTTTAAAATAATAAACTTAAGTAATAACGATAAAACTTGAAAAGATACGTAAGGAGTAGAATGGCTTTGAAGAATTTACGCTATTTGTTGCTTAAATTAAACTTAAAAGAAAGTAACATTTTTAAATGAAAATTTTGTTTTTTTTTTAATTTTTCTTATGATCTTCGTCATAATCATCAAAAATTTTTAATTGGACAACATTATAAGCCGTTCATTATTATTTTCAGGATAATTGCACTTTCATCAATTCTCCGTAATATCTGAACGACCACTGCTTCAAGCATTATCCTATTAAGTTTAGCCTAGTTTCCCCCGGTAAAATAATCGTTTATCTCGCCACTATCATCATCATCATCGTCGCCACCACTGCCATCACTATTGGCTTTTACCATCATCATCATCGTCAACTTTCTCGTTATCGTTAATGCAGGCCTAAGCTGGGTATGGGGAGTGCAAGGGCTGGTCGGTGCCGAGGAAGGGAGACTCTGGGCCGTTGTCTGGTGTGGAATTTACGGCCGCTCGAAATCATCGCCGAGTGACCACGGGCGCGGGCATATCGTTGTGGATTACGAGCCTCTAGGGCGGCGTCAGCCACTTTGATTCAATACTGGCGAGATAAACCTCCAATTAGCGCCCAGCCACTGCCCTCACGTACGCGCAACAATCGCCCCCCGAAATTTAGGAGTTTCCGCCTCCCTTTATACAACAACCCACTCCCCCTTTTCCAACTTGCACGGCTGATTCCGCCTTGTTTTTAGCATTTTGCGTCTTGACTTTTTTTTTTACCTCTTGCCCTCATTCACTCAAACTTGACCCCATTTGAGGCACGATTCAGCTGACTGTCACATTCCAATATGACTTTCAATGGGTTTATGCGAAATTCCGATGATAACTTGGGGCGGAAAGGGGGGGGGGGAGGAGGATGGACCAATTATCAAAAGAAAACCCATCCAGTGTTGGAGTTTTGATTCTGATATTTCTGGTATTCTTTGGTTAGGCTTCAGTATATAAAATTAAATACATTTTTTGGATAGACCTACGGTAAGCGTTTTTTAAACTAAGTTGATTTGTTCTCATTAAAGACGTTTTGAAATGATAAAATCTGAAAAAAAAATTCTTTTATGTCGCAAATAATGTGTGTTTCGATGTCTGGCCACGCAGTAGCAGTGACATGTATAAAAAAAAGATAACATCATGGTGACGGATGGAGGAAACGTACGAGTTTTATTTGTGACAGATACCATGGCGTTCGTGGTTAAATCATTGCCACGTAACCTCAGCGTTGGATTGGAACTAACAAATAAGTCTGACGAGGACTCAGCTTTTCTTCTCTGACTTCATCATCTGACCTCTCTGTGGACCTTTCCTTTGGAGTTATGTAAAAGATAATGTGTGATACTTTTTTGTTAATCTTTATTTCCATTTATATTCAAAATGTGAAGGTATCATAATACAGTTTTGTTGGTACCCCTAAGGCATAACTCAGTACGTGATTGGTTAAACGTCGTTGTATCCGAGCGCTGGATTGGCCGCAAGGGGCCGAATGACAGAGCTTGCTTCGCATGGCATCCACGATCACCCGATCTGACGCTGTGCGATTTTTACCTTTGGGGGTTCATAAAGGATAATATGTATGTGTCTCTGCTATCAGCTGACCTATCCAACTTAAGAAACAGGATTGGAGCAGTTGTTGCAACAATTACTCCAGACACACTGATAAAGGTTTGGGAAGAACTCGCCTATCGACTCGATGTGTGCCGTGTGACGAAAAAACAGTTGTAGGAAAAAACTGTTTGAGTTGCTCTTTCATTTGATGTATTATTTATAACTGTAAGTTAAATGTAATAAATACTACGAAGCCTCAAAACCCCGATATTCATTTTGAAACACTCAGTATGTACTGAAGTGGAAGAAACGGACATTAGGATGATTAGATTGATAAAGAACTTTAACCAGTAGTTGCATATTGGTCAGTTTTGCTGAGTATGAACACAATAAAGAAAACATTGAAATATCAAAATGGTAGTTTAATAATGAACCTACGCGTTTCGAAATAATTTCATCATCAGGGAACGACTACGTCCAAGTCAGCTCCCACCACCAAATATAAGGAGCGTTCAAAAAGAAACGAGCCGGAGGCCTAGGAATAGAAACCAGTACCTGTATGTCAGAAGTATTGGCCCTGGCTGTTGAGGCACTTGTCCCACTGCGACACAAGTCGGTGAATGGCTGTGTCGTAAAATTCCCGGGGCTGCTTTATGAACCAGTTCCGCACGTACTGTTTGACGTCGTCGTCTGAGGTGAATCGTTTGTCCCTCAGCCTATTTTAGGGGACCAAAAATGGCGTATTCGCAGGGAGAAAGTCTGGACTGTATGAAGGGTGGATGAGAACCTCCCACTTGAATTTCTGCAAGAGTGCCGTGATTGTGTTGGCCGTATGAGGTCTTGCATTGAATATCTAATTTTGCCAAATTATTCATTGAGGATGATTGTTCCCTTAACCCTGGAAAGCTGTCCACTTCCGGTTTGCGTCGTGGAACCGTTCGTGTTAATGTGTTTGAATTAAACAATTATTTACGCAGAATGACCCTCCGAGTGAGCTTGGCTAGTCGTTTCGATTTAATTGCTTGGCGAAGGGTGGTCAAGGTTTGCGAGTAACGCTGGGCATTCACTGTTGTTTCGTGCTGCAGGAAGTCTATCAAAAGGGGGCCGTCTTGTTCAAAGAAGAACGTTGGACGATTGAGGCTTGCTTCTGCTTCCTTTATATAGTTACGTGACTTCCACCGTCACCCTTTAGCGGCGGGTTGTGAACTTCTGCGCTCTTGTCGGAACCATTCTTTGTTACACACGCAACGATGTCACTATTCTGTCACCGGTTTGCACATTCCTGACTCCGGCTCGTTTCTTTTTGAACACTCCTTATATGTCCACCAATCAGAGGATCTTTGGTTCGTGTTGATGGTGGGCTACGAAGTAGCTTACAGTTGTTTTCATGAACAAATAAGATAACAAATAGAATACAAGATTGAATAAATTACAATAATTAGATTACAATAGAAAAACAAATTCAATAGTTAGTTCTTATAAACAGAAGCTCTTATATGCGAATTGAAGGGTTTTGTGTACGGAAACGGCATGGGGATAATTTACCCCTGTTAATGATGCTGTTCACGGCGTCGAGGACCGGGTTACGTTGCAAGGAGAGTCAGGATAAAATTCAACTTACACATAAAGTTGCAAGGAGGAAATATAATGTTGTTGCTATCACCCGCTGTATATACAACCGAGAGAAATGCAACTTGAACAACCAGCAAAACCCAATGACCGACCAGAAGTTCGCAGCGTTTATGAACAAACTCACTTGCCCCACATGTGGATGTTATTACGTCGAACGATGATGAGGTCATTTAGAGAACGCTTCAACGAACATCGCAGGGCGTGGATCAACGGCGATGCCAAGTCCACCTTTGCGGACCACCTTATTAGCAAGAAGCAACAGTTCGGACCTATGCAGGAGATCATGACTGTTTTAAAATTCGAACGAGACCGTAGGAAGATTTTGACATTAGAGGCACTGGAGACCAGAAAATGTTTGAAGACCGACAGTGACAGGATCCTGAACAATCAAACGAACTGTGAACGTAACCCGATCCTCGACGCCGTGAACAGCATCATTAACAGGGGTAAATGATCCCCACGCCGTTCCCGTACGCTTCTGTTTTTAAGAGCTAACTATTGAAACTCTAATTGAAGAGCTAACTGTTTTTTCTATTGTAATCTAACTATTGTAATTTATTCAATCTTGTATTCTATTTGTTACCTTATTTGTTCATCAAAGTTCTTCTGATTGGTGAACATATACCGTATATTCGGTGATGGGAGCTGATTTGGACGTAGTCGTTCCCTACCCTGATGATGAAATTATTTCGAAACGCGTAGGTTCATTATTAAGCATTACCATTTTGCTATTCCAAGGTTTATTCTTTATTGTGTTCAAAGAACTTGAATTTGGTGATATTAAGAGGTATTCAATTAGGTAAAATAAAATTTATCCAAGTATCATTTAAACATATTAGAAAGATATTTCATTAAGAATTTACATACAACATGAATATTGATAACCATCAAATTAAATGATACAAATAACAACAAAGTAGGAACTTCCACTTAATTACATTCAAAATGTCAAACTGCACTAAAACATATTTAAAAAAATATTTTGCAGCGAAAGATTGCCGAAAGTGCCACAGACTTCACTCATAGGGCCCAATTAATGTTATTAATGTTATTTAATGAAGTCCATATCACTGGAAGGAGAATCGAAAATAGAGAACTTTATCGAGAGACACTATAAGGGAGTGAGGAATGACTACACAAGAAAATGTGCAATTAGATCCATTCCACTAGGCCTTCAATAACCGTATTCAATTGATCAGAAGGGCCCTTAGACATCCCATCTTTCTGTTAGTCTCAGGCTGTTCCAATAATTATACTTCCATCTCAAGAATAAGAAGGAACACTTCACTTAAATTATCACTGTGGACTACCTAAACGAGGCATGGGTCTAGAAAAGACAGAACTGTGTTAATATGACAGGATAATCCCTGCATAATACACTTGAAAATCTTACAAAGCTTAACAAAGCCTCCTTACATTCCATCTCCATCCCTATTATAAAATTTTTATTTTCCTTTCCCTTAATACGAATTCACAAAATGAATTTAGGAATTTAGAACTAGATGTATATAAATGAAGATCAAGCAGAAATAAAAGTAAAACTTAAGACTAAACATATTCTGTTTTGCGATTCACGAAGCTCAGTTTAAATTCAAGCATTACAGCAGTCACGTCCGGCTTCAGTATAGACAGAAGTTCATTCTTTTCACTCACCCAAAGCAGAGATCAGAGACAAAACAAATGTTGACAGTCAACGTTCCATTTGAATATCCGACGATGGCTGCATGGCAACTTTTGAATATTCTTCAAAAGAGAAAACTGGATTCCAGACGATATCTTAAACATGTCTCCAGAAAGTCCAAAGATAATGTGGACACTTCTGGTTCACCGTTTCAACTGTAGAATTCAAAAACCAAAATCCTTAGAGCTGCATTCCCTATAGCATTTGCCCATCATCACATAAAAACTCCGTGCTATAGCAATTTGCTAAATGAAGGATAAACACATGATAAAACTAAATACTCAGAAGAGCAAACATCGGAAAACTAAAAGCAAAAAAAAAATTTACAATAATTTCACGGAAAACTATGTGATGAGGGCATTATACTATACGTATAACCGCATCACAAATGCTTAGGTGCCTGTTTTACCAAATGACTTTTTAAAGCTTCGTCAAAGAAGAAGATGTAAATGCGAAGCTGATATGTTGGAACGAGTTTGTCATGTGCTAGATTACATGACTGACGTTTGTCGAGTCACCAGGAAGGACATAATGAATATTTCTAAGATAGGTAAAAACTGGGATATTTACTGTGTTTAGTGACATGAGCTACTGAGCTTCGAAATTCCGGAGAGTAACAATATGCGGTTTTATTATGCTGCCAGGAAGTTGGATCTTTTAAAATCACATTTATGTAAATAATTGTTAAATGAAAGAAGAATCGTTTGAGTTGAAAACGGATAATTTCAAGATTACGCCTGCCAAAGGACCCAACTCGATAACATTTGTGAAGGCCCTATGAGAAGTACATATGTAATGTGAGGGCTTTAAATACGAATACGTTTAGTTAATAAAAGCTACCATTCTATAAAACCAAACTAGTGCATCCGTTAAAAGGAAATAAACTATCTCTCTAAATAAAGCATTTCAATGAAATCATATTTAGAATAAACAGAAGCTGAAAATAAACTTTGTTCCTTGACAAATATGAATTGAGCACTGAATAATTTCGCACAGTTCCATTGGACAGGAAAGATTGCGGATTTTACAGATGTCAATATTTTATTAAGGAACTTCATATAATATTTAAGAAGTAGCGGAAGCATGGATCTGCTAATTGATTTTGCGATATCTAACTGAGCCCTTCATATCTACGACAGCGATTTCCCCTAGAAGTGACACCGGTTTCACCGGAATTATGAGATTCCTTTAGGCAAGACATACATTAATAAGAAGTTTGGTCCGGATAAGCCCACTAGGGATCGGAATCATAGGAATCGGTTCGGATCTTATGATATATGGGTTTGTAAATAAACAAAGACCTCAACCAAGTTGGAATTGCCAATAATTGCACTTTCAAATTTCCAGATCAATAGTAATACAGGGTGAACACAGAAATTAGAGCGGTTTCATTATTGTAAGTGCATTATTTAACATATCATCACTAAACTTTACAAACACATAGAGCAACTGGCAAGTTTTTTTTTAAATGCTCGAAAGACGTGCGTTTCCGCTTGCGGCTGCTAGACCGCCACAATTGCAAAACTGATGAATCGGTCGCTTGGGGAATGAGAACATGAAAGCTGCCATGACCTCCACGCTTCCTTGCTTGAACTATTTGTTATTTTTTTTATGGGGCGACGAGCTGATAACCCCGGCATTGCTCGGGCTCTTTTTTGATGAAATTTTGCAATATCTGAATGTCAATATACAGGCTGTTGCAGATAACTACAGGGCAGTATAACGGGAAGCCTACCCGCTCGATTGCAGGGGCCGGCTCGGTCGATTGGCAGAATCGAGGGAGATGAAGGTGGCTTGCAGCAGCCAGCAATTTCCACAGCTGGGGAAGGGTGGGTGAACGTAAAAGCAAATTTATCAAAATCAAATTACCCAATTGTCATTTGATGTCGAGCCGGCCCCTGCAATCGAGCGGGTAGGCTTCCCGTTATACTGCCTTGTAGTTATCTGCAACACCCTCTAGACTAAAAATGAACACATTAAAAAGCTTACAATTAATACAGTATAAAGTCAAGGCCAAGTATGCCGTCTAGCAGTTCTATCTGGCTTCGCTCGTGTTGGAATGTTATGTATAGCTGAGTGAGTTTTACGTAGTACCGGAGAAACAATGTGTAAAATAATGTATGTGATTTCTAAAGTGGGAGGAAATAGAATGAGAATGATTCAGCCTTGGCTATGTCTTAGTTCTTTTATTTCCTTTCACTTAATGCGCCTGCTCCAATCCCCCAAGCGCCGGGATGACCAAGCAATTACATCACCCTGGTTGTGGGGTACTTGGTCAAAAATCACACGATTTCGAAAATGGCGCTGAAGTCTTGCCTTTCTTCGCGTGGCCGACTTCACTTCATCAGTTGTTCGATAGGCGGCCACCAGTTCTTCCAAGGCGATTGCATGTTCTTTTCTTGGGTGGGAATGAAGTACCTGATCGTTTTTTGTCCTCTGCAATTCCAACAATCTGAGTGGGGTTATTCGCTACTTGGTAGTCTGTTGTTGCAATTCGCACTTCGCTCTCGGTATCTTGAAGCAAAACTTGGGCATTCTTCACTTGGTGTGGTCTAGCAGTTGTAGTTTCTTTTGTTGACACACGTGGATCGTCGACTGTTGCCTGGGAACATTGATAACCAGTGGGTCATTCGCCCCTTGATCAGTTGCAGTAGTGCGCTGGCGAAACCGATTCGAAACTTCCTTTGCCGTCTTTCCACTGTTTCTCTTCTAACTCTCCATTATCTCTACTTAATGCTCATTTTTAAAGATTTTCAAGAAAATGTTATGTTCTAATAACTATCGATACTACGAGGGTGAATCAAAAAGTAAGTTACACTCTGAAACAGTAAAAACAGATGTAAGTTAAGATCCCATGCACACATTCTGAGGAAACGTGCACCATTTATTTCATTTTCTACATAATCACCCAATAATGTAAACACTTGTCTGAACGTGAAATTCACTTTTCCATACCGCTGCGGTAAAAATCCGCTCCAGCGTTTCTCAACCATGTCAGCACTGTGTCTTTGACGTCGTCATCAGTGCGTTCTGGCGATTTCTTTAATTCTGGTTTCTCGATTGTCCAGAATCATCTCATTAACGCGGACAATGTGCTCGGGAGTGTTGGACGTGGATGGTCTTCCTGCGCGGTATTCGTCCGTCAAATCTGAGCGCCCATTTTCTAACTGCTGGCACGACTTCACAATTGCAGGACGAGAAATCACATTATCCACGTAGACATTGCAAATTTCCTTACGGATTTCAGTGCAATTTAAGCCCTTCGCCCACAAAAAAAGGATTGTTCCGCGAATTTCCAACTTGGAGTGTACAACCAGATGCTGCGCCATGACAACAATACTCTTGCGTACGCAGTAAATGCGTGAACACGTGGGATCGTGCCACATTGCGCAGAGAGACATACAGGCAATATACTTAAAAACAGCGAATGATGTCGGCGTTCTTCGACCACAGATGGTGATGAGTGTAACTTACTTTTTGATTCACCCTCGAAATAAAAGCCCGAAATACAGGAATTCTATGTTTTCTTACAAATTCCATTTTGTTTTATAATTCGCACAGGTGGGATGGAAACTTCATTACATGAATGTTATATACAGGGTTCTCTGCAAAGGACTCTCTGATTTTAAAAGTAAATATCTCCGAAACTGAGATCGATAGAAAAATGAAACAAGTGCTAAGCCGTAAAAATCTGATAACGGAAGTTTCAAAATAAGTTACCTATTAGTTACAAATGCTGTCGACATGAGTTGCAGTAAGGAGTTGAAGAAATAGGCTATAAACTGTCCTTCTAGAAATTACCAGGCTTGAAAATGACATCAATAATGTATTGTTGAAGTATACTATGATTGTGACGTTGAATTTACTTCTGTAATAGCAACGCCATCTAAAGAGAAGGCCTGTTCACTGAAACATCATATATTGTTACATCATCATCAGAGGGCGAGATTTAGGCTTATTTTTGATAGAAATCCCTGATTGTTGGACCTTTACTGTATCAACATGACAATGCTCCTTCTCATAAAGCAAAGTGTGTACACGACTGGTTTCAAGACAATGGGGTTGGCCTGCCCGGAGCCCTGATCTCAATCCCAATGAACATCTGTGGGATGAATTGGAACGTCGACTACGAGCCAGATCATGCCGTCCTACATCCGTGACTGAACTAACCAGTGGTCTGAGGCAGAAATGGGGGGAAATTCTAGCTTCTTACTACCAAAAAATGGGGAAAGTCTTCCTTAGAGTGTGGAGGCTGTCATTTGAGAGAAGGGAGTGTCGCTGCTTAATAATTCTTGTTATCTGAAGCCTGCGACGCAGAAATCCTGGTGTCCCTAAACATTTCATCATAAAGTGTATATGGTATATATGTACTTAAAGAAGTAAAATTCGGTATGCATATTCCTGTAAGCAAGATCTACATTACTATGATGTGTAGACCAAATTGTGCCAGCGGGGTCGGAGTTGTGGGGATATGTCTCCGAACTATTAACATTTTTTAATTGCCAGCACATGGCATATGATATGTTATTCGATCGGAAATGATGAGAAACGAACGAATATAAAATTCGTTTATATTTCTTAAAAACTACGTTCGAGAAAATAAATTTTATAAAAAATGAGAGCTAAAAATTACGGGTAAAAATAGTTGAACGGGTAAAAATTTCTAAAATAGGGGTAAAAATAGTTGAACTCGGGACTTCCGCTATTTTCCAGTTGAAATGTACTTTCTAGTTGAAATGCACTCTTCTCGGGGGTATTAATTTCTTGTTTCTTTTCGTTTTAATATAGGCCTACATATATATATGTTAATATTTTAAGATATGATTGTTAATTTTTAACAAGTCGTACAATCTATTCTCAAATGATGATAAAAGGCGAAAAAAAATACTGCACTTTGCTTACCTTTGATTCTAATGTTTTCTTTTATTTGTTAGAATAAGCAGAGTCTGCAGATGGAATAAGTTATTATGTATGTCGATCCCATGAGGTATTGATTGATCTTGAATTTTAGTAAAATCCTATCGTCTCCTTTTCCATAGAACTCGGCAAAATGTACGGGAGACTAATTATCTAAAAAATATTACGTTAACAACAAGTGAAGAATATCCTTTTCTTCCTTTCTTATTATCCTAGTGTCCATAGTTTTGGGTGTCTTTTATTTATATTAATATTACATTAGCTTTAATATTATAACTGTATTTAAAAATAACGCAATCTATAAGAATGAAAAAGTCAAAATAAATTTAGTTGCATATAAATTCAGAAGTACTTAAATAAATTTAATGTTGATATCAAATTTTTACATAGTATCAAATATCCAATTATGGGCCGCCTGAAAGAAATTTTAAAAATATGTAAACATTGGAAACCCAGGTGTAACCATTCACTATGACAGGAGAGGATAGGATACTTCCCTATCCCTTTCTACTGGAATACATAAAAATATCTTGATATCTCTTCGGTAATTTATATATTAGAAGAGAAATTGGAAAACTGAAATTTTTTTATTACTTTATAAATATCTAATGGGTCATTCCATGTCAGATCAGGCAGGCATTGGCACTGACCTCACGGATTTTAATGAAATTTGGTATATACAATTGCCCTAGGGAGTTGGGAATGAATGCCAAATATTATTAATTTTTTTTCATTTTTATGAAAGTTACGGACATTTAAAATTTTCGAAATTTGAGTGGGAACCTTATCTATGAATTACTGTAACTTCCGTTGTATTTTACTTAGAAAGATGTGATTGAAGACATATGAAAGCTCTTTAACTGTAGATTTTATATGAAATTTTTAAAATTATATTACGCATGCGAAAATATTTGAATTTAATAAAAATATTTTAATTATGCAAATTTCTCAAAAGGTGGGCATTTTTTTTCGTTAAAATATTATTAGTACCTTACACATACTTTCTTAAAAACAATACAAAAAATTCAAAACTGTATTTTGCTCCGTTTTGAAGATATTAATTTTTAAAGCTTGAGCTCCAAGCAGCGGGAGTCAGATAGTAGGGACCACGAATTAAGTAAAACTTTTACTTTATCCGTGGTAGGGACTTGACTACTCGTACAGGGAAGAGAAAGCGTGTAACCTTGGGAGCATTCATCTATTTAGGTTTTATTATTTATGTAAATAGTATTATTAATTATAATTACACGAAAAAATAAAATCAATAATAGCATTACAATAATAATTATATCAATAGGAAAAATGTTTCTTAGAACTTCAGATTTTTTTTTAGAAGTCAGAAAAGTATTGAGCACCTGTTAAATAGGAAGATAATTTAGTAAGAAAATATAAATTTGAACTATGATATCGAATTGTTAGTAATAAAGAAAATATGTTTACTTTAAACTTCCTCAGAGTCAGTCACTTCTGAGTTACCCTGAAGGACAAGACGAATTGCAGAGGCAGCTAAAGTTGATACAGGCTTTATTATACAGGGTGATTCGAAAGTTAGTGTGCAGTAGTGCATGGAAACGTGTACAGTACACACATCAATGCACTTTCTGCAGGAGGTCTTTGCTGATCGAATCATCTCGCGTGGCATCTGGCCTGCACTCTCGCCGGACCTCACAGCTCTCGATTTCTTCCTTTGGGATGCCTTGAAAGGTAAACTGTATGTAAACAAACCGCACATTTTGCCTAAGCTGAAGGAGGAAATCACAACTGAAGTTCAGCAAATCTCACCAGTCATATTCAGCAGAGTGTTCCACAACGTGCAACTGCTCTTTTATCTCGTCATCAGGGATTGAATGTCCCTTAAGGTGCTTTTTCTTCTTTGGGAAGTGGTGAAAGTCGCAAGGTGCAAGATCTTTCATCTTTGAACTGCAGTTTTTCATCTTTGAACTGGAGACGCTGCAACACCTCTGGTGTGTGACGATTGTTTGCGGGCGAGCGTTATCGTGCTGTAGAAGATGGTCCAAAGCTGCCATTCAATCCTGATGTCGACAACAACCCCGGACTTCCTCTCCGACGGGTTCACCCGAGTGGTCACACTTTGGTGCAGTGCGTGGAAAGGGATGGGACAATATCGAAAAGTGAATAGTGCATTACATAGAGGACAAATGTAAGTATCAGATACAAAAAGAATTTTGAAAATCGGTTAACAAATATAAAAGTTACAGCCATGGAGGCATTACTTTTCGATCAACCCACGTATCTTCTCTACATTTATTGAATTTTCTTTTAAAAACTTAATGAATTCACATTGAAAGGAATAAAAAACAGCTGTAGAATGCTTAAAGCAATCGGATATTACCAACAAAATTTATATTTCTTAGGATGCCTTGTCCATCTGAAGAACTGTAACATACAAACGGGTGTAGTGTGGCTTAAAACTCGAGCTTTAAAAATTAATATCATGAAAACGGAGCAAAACGCAGTTTTGAATTTTTTCTATTGTTTTTGTAAGATATTAATAATTTTGTAACGGAAAAAAAATACCCACCTTTTGAGAAATTTGTATAAATAAAATATTTTTATTAAATTCAAATATTTGCGCATGCGTAATATAATTTTAAAAATTTCATATAGAATCTGCAGTTAAAGAGCTTTCATGTGTCGCCAATCACATCTTTCTAAGTAAAATACAACGAGGTTACAGTACTTCATAGATAAAGCCCCCACTTAAATTCGGAATAACTGCAATCGAAATGTAAGAGAATACAAACCCCTTTTGAATTTACTAACGAAATGTGTATGTCTTATTTAATTAGAAAAAATAGACACTGGGCTAAGTAATTTACGATAATTTATTTAACTGAGTATTGAAAAAAAAAAGAAAGTGCTTGAAACTAATTTAAATGTAAATTACACGAGAATTGCTTTAAACTTTATTTTATAAAATGTATCGCCGAGATCAGTTTCAAATTGGTTTCTCGTGATGAGGCTATACAAGATTCCTTGGAAACATCATTAAATATTTAAGTACATCAAAAAAATTCTTTTAAACAAATTACTACCCACATTTACTCGAAAGAAAATTCTCAGAAGTATTTGCACTTAAACGAAATTCTACGCGGCTGTTGGGAATCACCTGAAAGAGGAACGGTTAAGTCGAATTGAACGCACTAATTTCAAGAGTTGCAGTTGGTTGCAGAATAAAAAGAGACAAAATTTTTAAGACTACCAGTACGGAATGTTAAAAGGAAAAGGGTAATCGCTTTTATTCTGGTGAGGTTCTATCTAGAAACGGTACATGCTTCATAAATTTTATGTACATTCCATTAGCTACTATTTGTTTATTTTGTAGGCCTCTACCCATAAGATCTAATTATGGATGTTTACTTTAGTCAGAGAAGCACAAGGAATTCTTGTCGATTTATAAGTACATCTAAACTGCTTTACGTATCATATTCTGATAATACTAGTATATAAAGGGGGCTCAGAACTTACGCACTCCTGTAGGATGTTGTGCAGTTGTTTGAAAATTGTGAGATATTTGTGGCATCAAGGAATTTTGTTAACGGTTAAGATTTCGTTGTTCAGTGTTTGATGTCAGGCGAATTCGGAGGCTAGTCGGCGCCACATCCATAGCCCCTGAGAACGAGTTCATTCCTAAGTAAATGTTTGCGCTAAACTTTCAGTAAATTCCAAAAGCAAATTTGTACATACCTTAAAATATCAACAGTCTCAAACATGTTTAACAATTTGAGGTTTCAGAAAAAATTCGAATAAATATCAAAATTGTATTTAAATAAAACGTTCAAAAAAGCTGATAGATAATTAGATTCAAAACAGGGGTAACCGTCATCTGATAATTTAGATGGTACCGCCTTCTGCTTTCCAGTTTGAACGTTTTTTAATGCTTCTCTCTGCTGGTTAGATTCATAAAATGACACATTTGTCAATGATGGCGACAAAGCGTATCTTAAATTTCGAATTTATATAGTCAATATCATTCAGCCACGATTGTGATCCTGAGCATATAATATTTAAGTATCCCGTAATTTTTTAAATAAGGTGTGTATCTGAAAACTCTCAAATAATAAACAAGAAACAAAATACGGCATGTATGTAGTAATTATTCTTAATTGTAGTTTTTATACCTAATTTTCTAATCTAATTTTTAATAACTTCCTATAAAAATTCTATATACATGTATTTAATTATCAACAAATTGTTATCATTGAAAGAAATTAAATAAACACATAATCAGTCATTCAAATTCTTTCTCTCACACACACACAGGCTCTAATACATTGCAAAAGAATTTATATTAATTAAAACATTATAATGAAAACATACTTCTTTGTATTGTGTGAAATTATATAAGAATTCTAATTTACTTCAGTTCTTCCGTATTCAGAAATGGTTTGTGAGAATCTTTTTAAAGCTTCCCAAATCAGCTTCTGTCTCTTCTTTACTTAATCCCAACGGAGTTGTTACTATTAATCAGTTATATAGGGTCGGAACACATTAATATGACCACTTGCTAGTGTCCGGAATATCCACCTTTGGCGGCAAGCACAGCAGCTAGTCGACGTGGCAGAGAGTCAATAAGTCCTCGGAAGGTGGTTGCAGGTATCTGGGACCATTCGGCGATCAGTGCATCCCGTAATTCCATCACCGTGCGTGGTGGAGGGTCCAGCTTGCGGACATGGCGATCGAGATGGTCCCACAAATGTTCAATGGGATTCAGGTCCGGGGAGTTTGGTGGCCATAGGAGTAGCTTGAATTTATCCTCATGCTCCTCGAACCAGTCGTGGACAGATTTGGCAGTATGACAGGGAGCATTGTCCTGATGAAAGATGCCATCACCCTGAGGAAACACTGTCGACATGAAGGGGTGTACCTGGTCTGCGACGATCGTCAGGTAACGAACAGCATTCAGTGTACCTTCCAGCGGTGTCAGTGGACTCAGACCATACCATGAAAACATCCCCCAAACAGTCACACCTCCCCCACCAGTCTGTCGTCTGCCAACGATGGTGTCGGGATGCCTGTTCTCAGATGCTTCCCGGCGAATTCTCCATCGTCCGTCTACTCTGTTCACCAGAAACCGCGACTCGTCAGAGAAGGCAACCCTTTGCCACTCGGCCGGTCCAATGGCGATAGCGCATTGCGAATTGGAGGCGTTTTCGGCGATGCACAGGCGTCAATATGGGTGCTGTTACATACGCCTGCTCCGGAGCCCCAACCTCAAGAGGGATCGTTGCACTGTTTTGGTGCTGACACGCCTAGTGGCCCCACTGTTCATTTGCTGTGTCAGTTGCTCAACAGTGGCACGCCAATTGGTCTTGGCCAGGCGTCGTAATTGACGCTCGCCTCTAGGATTGATGGCCCGTGGGGCCACACAATTACCTCTTCGGTTGCTCGAAACTGTCTGGTTCGTCCAGTCGCGGTACACCTTCACAACGGCAGCCCTAGAGCAGTTCACAAAGGTGGCCGTTTCTGAAATGCTGCCCCCCTTGGCCCGATAGCCAATGATAATCCCCTTTTGGAGGTCCGACAGGTCATTTGCTCTGCCCATGACGGCGACAATTGCTGTGTTAACGGATGCTACTACACGTCTGCTGTTGTCAGATTTTAATGATATGCAATGATTTTTCATCTGCATATCATGGGACGTTCCAACACCGTTCATATTAATGTGTCCCGACCCTGTATGTTCTGCAACTATCTTTATTTGTTTACAAAGTTTCTAATAACTTTTAACTCTTACGTCCCCCCTTTTAATTTACCAGGCTCATACCAGGCTCATTTCACCCATCATAATCAATCAATAAGGGCCCCCTTTGCAGACGGAATTACCAACGCCGCTGTGTCTTCTTCACCGGCCTCAGATGGTGGTCCATCCTATCCGAATCCATCCGTTCCTCCACGTTCACGGCTAATTTTAAACGGAATCTAAAAGCTTTTCTTTTTACTAATCATATTAAAATCTAACCCTATTAACCGATTATGTTTTTTTTACCAGTCGTTGTTCTGGTATTTTGGTGTTTTCTTTTTTGTTATGTTTATCCGGCGTGAGACCTACCTCATCGGCTTCAGCCATAATAGCTCAGACAATTGTAATTGTACTTGCAAAAATGAATAAAGAAATATATAAATGCACAAATAAAGAAATAGAAGTTTACAATACATAATGAAATTGAAACAGACTAATTTCGGCTTAAAAGCTTGCCTTTAACAAAATACAAGGATAGGCTTTCTCGTTTTGTGACGCAAATCACTCACAGTTACAGTAGTTCTGATGGTGTTTGTGTGTTGGAATAAGTATTATCAAACACTCTTTATTATGAGATTTCGTTGTTGTTCATATTAAATCGATCTCTTAAATGCAATTGTGTTCTCTGATGAAGGTGTCTTGTAAACCAAGACATAGCTATATGTAACACAACAGAGTTGGAAGAGAATGATCCACTGAACATTAAGGAAACTTTCAGCTATTGTCATAGCCTCCAAATTCTTCTGACGTAAATCCATTCGAGCATTTGAATTGGAGAAAAAAGTCCGAAATGCATCACCTCATTCACGTAAAGTTTGCAGCGGCTGAAGGATCTTTTTTGTAACATCTTGTTCTACTAACATAGTGTAACTACCGGGTTCGATGTCACATTAATACAATCTTAAAAATAGTAGTAATACAGGGTTCAATATATCGCGATATTTAATTTGAAGTCAATTAATCAGTTTCTTTGAAAATCTGGTATTGCTAATAACCAAGCATTTTATTATTTTTCTAATTGGCTTCTTTTCAATTACAAATTTAGTAGTTGGCTTCAAAGTTCTATATGTAATAGTGAAAGTATGTCATATCATTTTTCCATTGAATCACTTTAATTAACTACCTGAATTGATATCACAATCTTCGAAGGCTTTCCTATTGGTCATAAGTTTTATGTTATTTACTAAAGCGTTGCGTCCCTTGTTTTTCTTCTTCAAGGTGAAAGATTTATATAGGTTGTGAAATCGAATCTGTCGTATCCTGTTCTAATTCTTCTCTATTGAAGTGCCTTGAAAGACTAACGGCTAAAAAGGTGTGCAATTACAAAGACTGAGGAACCACTACCGTTTAATTTATCTCTTTCCGAGTGATATTGCGCCTTCACACAACAAATCCGAGATCGGAACGATCATTGACCCCAAACATAAATAACAGTAATAGGTCATGTTCGTAAGATAGAACACTTTTTCTTTCATCTGTAGAGTTTATGGTAATTGTACTATATATTATAAGCCATGAAATACTTTGAGAACTTTTTTTCGGAAATTCGAATGGATAGCTAGTCAATCTTCCTCTAAAATCATTTTTGAAAATTTTATTCAAATAAAGCCTTTGTAAATTCAAATTTTCAGTTAAAAATTTATCTCTCGCGTCTTTTGAGTCGTATTCCTTTTGTTCGAAGCATATTAAGTGAAATTTAACAATTCATGCCGTTTAATTGAAATTACATTCTTTTAATTAATTAAATTTTTAACTTAAATCTATACTCACTCGGTTTCATTTGAAAGAATCAAATTAACTTTAAACATGTGACCATTAATGAAACAAGTTATCAAGCCTCGCTGCTTAAATTATTAACGTTTGAATTGCTTAATTCGAATCAAAGTTTAAATCCAAATAGTGAGAGGGTTGAAATTTATAGTTTAAAGTTGTAATTCAATTGAATTAGTGTTCCGCGATAGGTTTTTGTCAATTGTTAATCTTTGAAAAGTTTAATAGAAGTTTCTTCCATTAACTTAAGTATTCACATAAGTATAATGTTTAATCAAAGTTAACATAAGATTAAATGCAGTTTTTCTGTCACAATTCAAGTTCTGTTATTACTAACAAGGGAATACCTCGAACATGAATGTCACAGATTCCACCAAATTGAAATATATTACTCAATTGAAGCTACAATAGATGCTTGCAACATAAGAGAGTGCGAAATTTTGTTTCTTTCAAAATAAACCACGAAAACGAAAAAAATGAGCACACATAGTCTAACAAGGACTCCATTGTTAAAGCGATGTATTAATGCGCTTAACGGAACTTCTTTCTTTCATTACTCACAGCAATAAGCACGAATCCACTTCAGATGAAATAGACAGCAGCAGACGGCAATTGAATGGCTTCTCAAGTTTCCAAACAAACTTAGTTTTTAAAAATAGATTATTACAATTAGCTAATTGCCTTTCAGTACAAAATGTCTCTAGTAATTAATAACCATTTCCTTAATTTATTATTTCATTTTATTAAGTAATTCGGTAATCAAACACGGGTCTGGCTTCATATGCAACGTCAAGTAATCGTTGCGTTGGTGAGGGGGTATGTATCGCGGTGCTTTATAATTTTAAATAAAAAAGGATGCCTACCTCATCTTATAAATTATTTTGAGACGAATAATTGTACAGCAAAATTAAGGTATTATGCTTAATAACAGTGCTCTAACTGCAATTCTTTGGCGATCGCCGCTAACAAGTTCGCTTCCCCTCTTTCCGCCATGTTTGTTGAACTCTGCGCACTTCCGGAGCGCTTCACTGCCGCGCAACGCTATCGCTTCCACGGTGTGCTTGCGCGCAAAAAAGAGGCTATGTGGGGTTCCCTTGTAAGTTAAGCTTTCAAACTTTATTACCACATTTATTTTATTTGACGCTGGTAAAAGAACTAAAATCTTAAGCCTAAATACAAGCAACATATAGACGGTATGCACATTCATCCAGTTATTCATTTAGATGGATATACCCATTTACGTTTATAAGCTAATGCCAGTACCAATTTTATTTTCTGCCTCTCTTTTAACGCTTTTATCGTTTCAGGTTCAGTTGGTTAGAGCATCGTGACGGTTATCAGAAGGTCCCTGGTTTGATCTCTGGCTATGGAGCTTTCTTCTCTATTTCTCACCTATTATTCTTTTTACACTTTTCTATCTAAGCCAAATCGGGGAGAGGTGGGGCAAGTTAAAACAAAAGGAGTTGTTGCCTCTTCGATCATGACCATTCCTGGTACACGTGGAGCCTGATTTCAAAAGGAAATGAACGACGAAGCTGCCTCACTGTTACCAAGAAACGGGAAGAATTTGATACTCGCATCTGTTGACTGTCTGTCGCGCTCACATTTCAACTTTCTATATCTTGGGAGGGGAGGTGGATTTTTAAGTAATCCACTTTTATATAACGCCGAATAGTTAATTATAATTTATTATCAATTTGCCTGAAAGGGCTTTAAATTGATAAACTACATTAAGTCTATCTATGAATAGCTGAAAACCACTTGCAAAAAGAATTCACGAGGGAATCAATTTCAATATTTTTTATCTCCTGTTATCTAATAAATAAATGTCCTTTGCTGTATCCTCATGTCTTTATAGCACATTTTTTGTTTCTATCATTATCACTGATATTCATAAAACTTTTACAATTTCAATAGTACTCTTCAGGCCCGTAGTCAGGGGGGGGGGGTCGAGGGGGGTCGACGACCAACCCATCATGGAAAAAGGTCCGACTCAGTGGAATTTTTGAAAATCGACCCCCCCAAGATAACGTCCTAGCTACGGCCCTGCTATTCATCTCTAAATAAGCAATGCTTCTTCAACCCATTAAATCATTGGAGATTAAAATTGTAACAACCTGCCTGATTTTACAGTAATAATTGAAAGCTATCGCATTTAAAGGACTGCCAATAATAATAATGAAGATTCCACTTCCATTATTAGTCATTTAACCTTTTCAGTCCAATGTCCATTTTAATGAAAGTTTTTTCCTCCCAAAACAATACCGTGAACAAATGAGTTGCTAGCAATTTGGTTTGTAATATTGACATCTATAGCCTTTAATAATGAAAATTCAATATCTGTTTACAATGATGTGAGAGAAAAAACAAATGTTTATTGCAATATTGATTGGAGGAGTTTCATTTAGTGAGTAATATTTGATATGGTACTTCAAAAATTTTTAGAGTTAGTTAAAATTAATTAATTTTTTTAGAATTTATATTAACTGTCTTTTCTAATGTTATCTATGGTTATTGTTATCTAATCCGTCAAAATTTAACTTAAAGTTTCAATAAAAGTGATTCCGAATAATTCCAGATACTAATTTACTTAATACAATATAGCCTAACATTTTTCACATTGATTTGTAACAATATTTTGATACACTTGCGGATCTGAGGACATGATTCAGGTGCGAACTTATTTGGTTACAAAAAATGGGTACAAAATAATGCTGAAGTTTAGCTCAACTTGATACAAAAATAAAGTCGAATTATTCATTCCTGACCATGAGATAGATTACATGAAAAGACACATTAAACATTTACCTGTTCTATGTGGGCACCCTTGGTAATACGACAGATGTCAAGACGATACTTCTGCTCAGACAACCAGCGTTTTTAAATTGCTGATACTACTCAAAACGCTCTGTTTACACGGTGATTCATTTCTGTACTCTTCTCTATACGACCGTTGTTTTGCAATAACAGATGTATATCTCGCATATTCCAAAATACAGAAACTCTTTTCCTGCCTTGTGGCCATTTTGTAAAGGCGCCATATATGTATTGCCTACTGGCGTATCACTATGCAAACTTGGTGAGTTTAGGGTTCTTTTCATACAATGTATGTATAATACTTTGGAAAATACAGTGTTTTTAAATCGTATGAGCTACTTGTAGTAGCCCTGCTTTATAAGGAATCTATGCTCTATCCAAGGAAACAAAAAATACAAACTAGAATATCCAATTAAGTTTCCGATTTCTTTTGTATACCCTATTGGAAAGTAAAACTAACAAGCCTAATAATTGAAGCTGGAACGCCTAATTAGGGACGTCCTGTTCATAATCCGCCGGAGAGAGTCTTCAAGCAAAAAAAAATAATCTTCTATTTTTATGCTCCAAGGAGAGAGTACAGTTTCAAACTGATATTAAGAAAATAAGTGAAAGAAGAGCTTCGGAAATCAGCATCCCACAAAAAAAATGGGATTTTTTGTGGGATGTTCTTTCCGGCTCTCTTCTTTCACTTAATTTAGGTACCCCACAGTTTTTGTGGCTCTTCTACTAACTCTTTAGCTATTAATAGCTTTATTTTTCATAATCAAGGTATTGTTTTTCAGCTATTTTATATGGGGATTATTCCATGTCAGTTCAGGCAGGCATTGGCACTTAACCTGTCGGATTTTAATGTAATTTGGTATATACACTGGCCCTAGCGAGTTAATAATGAATTCCAAATATTATAAATTTTGTTTTTACATTTTTATGGAAGTTATAGATATTTATAATTTTCGAATTTTGAGTGAGGACCTTATCTATGAAGTAGTGTAACTTCGGTTGTATTTTACTTAGAAAGATCTGATTGGTGACATAAGAAAGCTCTTTAAATGTAGTTTTTTATAAAATTTTGAAAATTGTATTACGCATGCAAAAATATTTGAATTTAATAAAAATATTATATTTATGTAAATTTCTCAAATGCATATTTGTTTTGGGGTATTCTTTTCGTTAAAAATTATTGTTATCTTATTCATACTTTCATAAAAACTATAAAAAAATTCAAAACTGTGTTCCCCTCCGTTTTGAAGATATTAATTAATAAACCATTAAGGAATGACATAACCAAGTATCGAAAGGCTAAACGAAACCATTCGTGGAACCATATTTTTCAGCCGCCCTATAATAACATTGTAAGTTTCTAATGGATCATAATGATACCATTAAACCACGTACATTTGAACCAATTTAGATTATCATTAATTTTACCATATATTCATTGACGACACATCATTCTCAGTTGTTTGATATACAACCTCTGACAATTAAGATCGGTGAATGAGTTCACACAACAAAATGCAAAACAGATAGAGCCACATTTACTTTATTGTCCTTCGAAATAATCACCCTGGAAGGCAATACACTTTTGGGATCGGGTGTATAAGTCCTGGAAGCTCCTTAGGGATGGCTTTAAGTTCACGTGTCATATTTGCTTGACTGTCTGGAATGTCCGCAAATCTGTGTCCCTTTAAGGCCCGGGAACAAGAAAAAGTCTGCCGGTGCCAAGTCTGGTGAACAAGGTGGATGAGCTATGGATACGACCCCTTTGTTGGCCAGAAACTGTTGCACGATTACGGCAGTGTTCCTCTTTGATCCATTAACCACAGTTACGTGCGCACGCTACACCTTCAACTGAAGAAACGAGCATCTGCTAAACCATTGCATGCACAAACGTGACCTGTCTGGACTTGCTTAAGCAATGACTGGGCTTGTATTCACATGCATTGTTACTCGCGTAAAGCTCGCACAGATTAGGGTGTGACGTCATTCACCTAACGTAATTGTCAGAGGTTGTATTACATGCCATAACTTAGCATTGAAAATTCCAATGAACAATAATGGTTCCGCTAAACCAGGTTCCTTGGAACCAATTACCACTATCATTAATTTCACGTTATATTCATTCATGACACATCATTCCAAGTCGTCTGATATATTACGAAGTAATTTATATCCGCTTCTATCTCCTCATTACGATTTGTTTGATATATTAATATATCTCTTCATTGAAAATTGCTAGGTGGGGTCGTGAAGGTACCATTTGTGCACGTGCTATTGAACCGATTTAGATAATATTTGTGAGTGATTCGTGCCATGTACCATATTCATCGATTGACGAAAATAGTAATGAATAACCGCTTCTATCTCGTCATTACGATTTGTTTAATATATTCCTTTATATATCTTCCCATTGAAAATTGCTTGGCGGGACAATTGAGTTACCATTTGTGCACGTGCCAATGAACCGATTTAGATAATATTTGTGATTGCTTCGTGGCGTGCATCATATAATCGACTGACGAAAACAGAATTTGAAATTCTTTCATAGCCTCGAAGGAGTTAGAGTTACGGACGGACGGACAGACAGACAGACACGTTTCCCCACACTGACAGCATAAAGCACCTTTCGGTACTTAATAAAGCTTGAACCCCAAGTACTGAGAGTCAGGTAGAAATGACTTGACTTTGGGACTCCTACTTGAGACCATTCATTCATTAGGACCGATAGGTATTTATGTTTTCACAATGTGCGTCCGTCCATCTGTCCGTCTGTTCCTCCGTCTGTCTGTCCGTCTATCTGTTGGTGCTCTAGATTTCGAACGCTTCCGAATTTTCGACTTCCGTTTTCGCAGTTCGACAACTTAGGGAAATCGGAAGACTGAGTTCGTTGGTGGAAAAATCGGTGAACTACTTCCGGCTCAAAAGGTTAAAAATAATATAGGGGTCAACGTTTTTCACTATACAATTCCATGTATAAATGGCCTGTGCATTGCCAAATGTTGTTCTCCCTTTAAGATTCTATAGCTAAAGCAGAGAAAAGGCTTGTGAATTAAGTGAAGTCACGTGATCGTCTTCCTTGATGGTCAATATCAGTCAGAACTGGTTCAAGGGTATGTGATTTAGTGATACAATTATGGTCCATTGGAAACTTTCAATGCTAAGATATGGCATGTATTATATCAAACACCTTGAAATTAAATGTCATGATTGAATATTAAAGTAAAATTAACGAGAGTCGAAATAGGTTCAATGGTATGTGGTTTCATGAAACCAGTATAGTTCAGGGAAAACTTTCAAAGCTTAGATTTGGCATGTAATATATAAAAAAAACGGGGAATGATGTGTCATGCAAGAATATCACGTAAAATGAATGATAATCGAAATTGGTTCAAATGTACCTGCTTTTTATGGACCCATTATGGTTCATTGGAACTTTCAATGCTAAAATATGGCATATAATATATCAAACGACTTGGAATGATGTGCCATGAAGGAATATAACATAAAATTATTAATAGTCGAAATCGGTTCAAAGGTACCTGCTTTTCATGGACCCATTAATGGTTTATTGGAATTTTCAATGCTAAAATATGAAATGTAATATATCAAACGACTTGAAATGATGTTCCATGAATGAATATAACGTAAAATTATTGATAGTCGAAATCGGTTCAAAAACACCTGCTTTTCGTGGACCCATTATGGTTCATTGGAACTTTCAATGCTAAAATATGGCATGAATAGATCAAACGACTTGGAATGATGTATTATGCATGAATATAACGTAAAATTAATGATAGTTGAAATTGGTTCAAAGGAACCTGGTTTCGTGGAACCATAATGGTTCATTAGAACTTACAATGCTAAAATATGGCATGTAATACAACCTCTGACAATTAAGTTCGGTGAATGATCTCATATTGCGAGTGGATTGCTGGCTTACATGAAACAGCAGTTACTATCCTTCAAAGTAATCCCCGTCGATGGTAATGCACTTTTGGGAACGGCTCTACAAGTCCTGGAAACTCCTGGCGTAGTCGTTTTTAGGGATAGCCTTCAGTTGGGTCGTAACATTATGTTGGATATCTGGCCACTTCAGGGGGCGTCTTCCACGGTGTTCCGGCCTCCTCGGAACCGTCTAAACCACTCATAAACACACTTCAAAGTGATACTACTTTCTTTGTAAACTGTTGTCAGCATTTCATGAGTCTCTTTCGTTCGCTGATACATTTTGGGTTTCGACCACGCGCACTACACCTTCACTCTTCAATGTCCTGTTTAAACACTATAAACACATTCGCAGCGCTGATTCTCTCAAATTTGTTTAAACATGTTTCGACCTGTCTGGGGCAGGATACGACGGTAACGCACTCTTACGACCATTGGCAATATGAGGTCATTCACCGAACTTAATTGTCACAGGTTAAATATCAAACGACTTGGAATGATGTGTCATGAATGAATATAACGTAAAATTAATGATAGTCGAAATTTGTTCCAACGCAGCTGGTTTAGTGGACCCAGTATGATTCATTGGAACTTTCAATGCTAAAATATGGCATGTAATGTATCAAACGACTTGAAATGAAGTGCCATGAATGAATTTAAGTAAAATTAATGATAGTCGAAATTGGTTCAAGGGCACCTGGTTTCCTGGAACCATTATGGTTCATTAGAACTTTAAATGATAAAATATGGCATGTAATATATATCAACAAATTGCAATGACGTGTCATGAATGAATATAACGTAAAATTAATGATAATTGAAATTGGTTCCATGATTCGAGTTTTAATGATACTATTGGAAACTTTCACTGCTAAGATATGGCATGTAACTACTTACGCCTTATATTATCAATAGTTAGTTTGTGTTAGGCAAATTTTAACAATAGTTAGTAGCTACTCATCCCTTCAATGATACATGCTTACGTAGAAAAGCGTTGGCAATAGTTTTTGAAGAAAGATTATTAAATAGAAATGCTAACAAATTAAAGGATTTGTATATGTTCTAATCTATAGAGAAATGCTACTTTCTCCATTTAACTTTTCAGATAGTTTTATTCAGTTTGAACTATACGTTTCCCTTAGAAGTACGCCTTGCTTAGCAACCAGAAGCTTCCTTAGCAACCTCATCTAATTCATAACAATGAAAGGCTTCTTTAGATATCAAATACTTTGCTTTTCGTTCTCGATTTCTTTAAAACCTATCGGTCCTGGGCATTTCGGTTGCCTGACTTATTTAAGTTTTATTATTTATATTAATAATATTATTAATTATACTTACACGAAAAACTAAAATCAATAGCAACATTACAACAATAATAATAACAATACCAATTGGAAAGATGTTTCTTAGATCTTCAGAATTTTTTTTGAGAAGTCAACAAAGTATTGAGCACCTGTTAAATTAGAAGATATTCTAGTACGAAAATATAAATTTGCATTATGATGTCGGATTGTTAATAATAAAGAAAGTATATTTACCTTACACTTCCTCTGAGTCAATGTCTTCTGAATTACCTGAAGGACGAGATAAATTGTAGAGGCAGCTGAAGTTGGTATACGCTTCATTATAACATGTGTATGTATCGTCTTATGATAATTTCTTACCCTTTTCACAGATCTGGCTGAATCGAATCTATTCTCTAATTTTTTTTCATATGCCTGTATCTCTTCCTTTAAAACGTAACAGAAATTGATACCTCTCACTTCAGATCTAGCCCAATCGTATAAATCCCTTGGAGTTTGTATTTGATTTTCTGGGGGCATTTGAAGGCTAGCTCTGGCCCAGCTAATCTTTTCAGGGTTCCTCCTAATCCGCCACTTGGTCCCTTCCCAAGAGATGTGGCGAAATAGTGCCACTCTGCAGAAATTCCAAAATCTCGTTTATGATATTGTAGATTGAAGCATATATTATGTATTTTTTTATTTTGTGAAGCAGCACCGTCAGAAAAGTAATATACGAGGATTGATCGAAAAGTAATGCCTACCTGGCTGTAACTTTTTTTTAATTTGTTAACCGATTTTCAAAATTCTAATTGTACCTGATACTTATACTTGTTCTCTATGTAATGCACTATTCACTGTTCGGCACAGTCTCCATCCCTTGCCACTCGTCGAAGAGGAAATCGGGGTTGTTATCGACACGAAGATTGAATGGCACCTTTTGCCTCGTCGTCAGAATGCAACTCTTGTTCCTTAAGGTGCTCTTACTTCTTTGGGAAGTGGTGAAAGTCGCAAGGTACAAAGTCCTTCATCTTTGAACTGCACTTTTTCATCTTTGAACTGTAGGCGCTACAACGCCACTGGTGTGTGGCGATTGTGTGCGGGCGGCGTTATCATGCTGCAAAAGAGGGTCCAAAGCTGTCATTCAATCCTGGTGTCGACAACAACCCCGGAATTCCTCTTCGACGGATTCACCCGACTAGTCACGCGTTGGTGCAATGCGTGGAAAGGGATGGAGACTATGTCGAAAAGTGAATAGTCCATTACATAGAAGACAAATGTAAGTATCAGATACAAAAAGAATTTTGAAAATCGGTTAACAAATAAAAGAGTTACAGGCATAGAGGCATTACTTTTCGACCAACCCTCATATCTTCTCTACAGTTATTGAATTTTCTTTTAAAAGCTTAATGAGTTCACATTGAAAGGAATAAGAAACAGCTGTAGAATGTTTAAGACAATCGCATATTACCACAAAATTTATATTTCTTAGGATGCCTTGTCCATCTGAAGAACTTTAACGTGCAAACGAATGTATTTTTCCTTAGAACTGGAGCTTTAAAAATTAATATCTTCAAAATGGAGCAAAACACAGTTTTGAATTTTTATATAGTTTTTATGAAAAAACTATCCACCATTTGTCAAATTTGCATAAATATAATATTTTGTTAAATTCAAATATTTTCGCATGCGTATTATAATTTTCAAAATTTTATACGTAATCTACATGATTTCATAATGATTTCATGATATCACTAATCACATCTTTCTAAGTAAAATACAACCGAATTTACAGTACTTCATACATAAGGCCCTCACTCAAATTTCGAAAATCATAAATGTCCGTAATTTCCATAAAAATGTAAATAAATTAATAATTCGGCGTTCATTACCAACTCCCTAGGGCAATTGTACGAGACTCATCCAGAAAGTATCGGCCTCGGTGGCTCAGTGATTGCGTGATCGCCTCTGATGCCCGAGGACGCGGGTTCGATCCCGGCCGAGGACGACGAGGATTTTTTCAGGGGGAAAATCCTGAGATCACGCACTTCCTTCGGAAGGGAAGTAAAGACGTTGGTCCCGTGTAGTCGTTTGCCGGCTGCACGTTAAAGAACCCTTGCGAGGCAAAATTTGCGGCCCCTATAACGCCGTCCTAAAATGGCCATAGCAGTTGAAAAGGACGTTAATACCAAATAAGCCAAACCAAACCAAACCAAACCAAATCAATCATCCAGAAAGTAAAGATACATAATGTATAGCCAGAAGGTAAATTGTGCTACGATAATTTCATAAGGGTTAACTTTCACTTTCATTCGTTAGCTTGCTTTGCTAATTCAGTGATGGCGCCACACGACATCGTGTTTGAGAAACAGTTGTTTGATATGGCGGCGCCCATTCAAAATCCCGCCAAATGCGAAGTCCGATCTGTTATTCGATTTCTTAACGCCAAACATGAGTCTCCAGCTGATATCCACAGACAAATTGTTGCTGTTTAAGGAGGGGGATGTTAACAAATGGGGTCTGCCCATAGAGAAGAAATAAATTGAAAATGGGGTCTGTTTATTTCTTCTCTATGGGTCTGCCTCCTCCATGACAGTGCTCGACCTCATACGGCACGTGTCACCACAGATTTGCTGAAAAGCAGTTCAAGTGGAAAGTTCTGGATCACCCACTGTATAGTAGAGACCTCGCAGCCAGCGATTTCCACCTGTTTCTTCACCTGAAGAAGCATCTTGCTGGAAAACGGTTCGATGATGATGACAATGTGAAGCATGAAGTCAACGCTTGGTTCAAAAGAAAGGCGGCATCCTTTATGGCATCGGAATACAAAAGCTTATCCCCAGGCTCAATAAGTGCTTGGATAATGGTGGCAACTACATTGAAAAATGAGCTTGGATAAAAGTACTTGATAGTAATGAAGGCGTGTTATAAAAAAAAATGTTGGCCTTGTCATGACGTTTGTATCTTTACTTTCTGGATGTGCGTGCCTCGTATATACCAAATAGTATTAAAATCCGAGAGGTCAACTGCCAAAACTATAAAATTTCTGCCTGAATTGACATGGATATTTTCATTTTATTTAAACCATTGCTTTATTCTCACATGAATTCAGCAATTTATTTTTCATGAAGGGATGGATTTTGGACGGAGAGTTTTTATATTAATGCTTATCGAACTTAATACGGCAAACCTCTCTTGAAAAAAGTCGCTAACAGAAACGAGCAACTTAGATCAAATTGTGAAGATTTGAATGGTAGTATACTTTAGTGGTCTTTTCACGATAATATTACCACAGAAGATCTTCTAGATACGAACATAAATAACTAAGCTTGCAGAGACCAGAAAACTCCAACGCTGTTGTCCAATTGTAATGCTGCTAATCCCTCTATCCCATCAAATTACTAGAAAACGACTTTGAAATATTTATTACAAAAAGAATATTTATTTCATTTTAAAGACATTTACAGAGATATTATTCTGTTTCTTTCCGTTTACTAAGCCTTACATAGCAGCTGCTGTACTAAATATTTCAGTATTCAGTGAGCTTTGTCTTAGAGATCGTGGTTAATCTCGTTTTATATATAAATATTTTATTAATTCCAATTCCTTTATTTTGCAATATAACGTTTTCAAATAAGTAGCCCTTTTTCCCAACATAGATGCGAAGTATTATTGCTTTGGGTCTCAAATTCAACAGTAAATACGTTAAAAACAACTAATGTACTTAAAATTCTAATGGAAAGCGAGACGTCTTGTATTAGATAGAATCCAAAGAAAACGAGATAAGGAACAACGTAGCAAACAGCTTTCGTTTCTAACGCTGCATGTAAACTAACGCCATTAAAACAAGCGGAGAGCAATTACAAAAGGCGACGTCTCCTAGGGATGGTGCCATCACCCGACGCCTCAATAGAGAGAAAGAGAGACATGGCAGGGGGAGTGAAGCATGAGGGTGTGTAAGAGAAAATGGTGGTGGTAGGACTAAAAATCTCGTACAAGGCTTGTTTTGTAGATAAAACTCTTTTTAACTTTTTAACATGGACGTATGTAAACAGCGTTTCCCTGCGACGCTTTTCTCTTTTCTACCGCCGTTTGCTCTTCTCTCTTTTGACTATCTGTGTTCCTTTCTAATCTTTCCTTTCCCACACCGAGTTGTTTATTTTGTTCTCGCTCTTTCTCTCTCTCTCTTTCTTTACGAATATTTAATGTCATATCGATTCCCTTTCTCCTTTTTCTCTCCTTCGATTTCTCTCTTTCCCGCAGTCTTATAATCGTTCCTGACGGAACCACTTCAATACACATCATTTTGTCGTCAGGGTTCCCGACGCGGTTCCTGTCGCAGACGAACGACAATTTGAAAATCAGGTGTCGTTAAGACAGTCCATTATCCCAGCCAGGAGAGAGAGTTAACGGCGTTGGCGATCGCTGTTTTCTGCGTGGAAAACCCAGTTGCTTAGATTTCTCGTTCATCACTGCCGTGTTCCGTGTTTAAGCGGATCGTGAGGAAATAAAGCGCGAAGGAACCAGTCGTAAAGGCGAAATGTTTCTCCGCTTATGCAAAACATCAGCACTTTGGCTTAGGCGGTAAGCAAATCTCGAGAGAAAATCGAAAAACACATAAATAAAGTGAATGGCACTCACAAATATCTTTGATTTCGTTACGTCTCTATTTAATTTATTTCACACTGAAAAAAATAACAGATGCGTGTGTCTCTCTCTGTTTTGCATATCTGAAACTGTGTTTAAAGCAGCCTTTGCTTAAACAGTTTTAAAATTCTCTTTAAAATTTCGGTGTAAATTGATTAATGCCAATTGCAAAATGCTTTGAATTTAAATTAATTTATTTTCTTATTCTTTTTCCTAGAAGCTTTAGGTTAGATATTTTTATTTATTTTTTGGTCACCTTCCATTCTATGGAAATGCTTAAAGGAGACAAAATAAAATTAGACAAACAATGAGAAAAATTTATTTGTTATGAAGTTAACTTGAAATTCTTTTAATTAAATAAATCAATTATTTATAATTTATAAATTATATGTAATATTTACTGAAGAGATATATAAAATGACGTCGCTCCGTCATAAATCATTTATAAAACTTAATTCATTTCGTCGCTATTTTCAAAATGTTTTTTGGATATTTACATCAGAATAAAAGCAACCAACCAGAAATCTTATCTATGAAATGGACTCATCAAAATATGAAGTGACAAAATACACAATTATGTTATCGCCTTTATCCAAACACAAACGTGTTTACATTATCGCAAACTGCATGTGCCATTGCTATTATGCAGTAAACACATAAGGTTAATGCAAATTAATGAGAGCGAAAGGGCATAGCGTATATATAAACTCAAATTAGGAAGCGGGCCTTTGCGGTCGCTGAGCGCGACATTTCTACAGGGTGATCCAAAAGCCAGTTCCTCAAAGATATGTATAAAAATTTTAACATACCGACGTTAAATTTGCAATGGATATTCTTTAGTCAATGCGATTGAGCCTACAGTAAATGTTCAAAGTGGCCCCCATTCTCCTGCTTGCACAAACGAACGCGACGGCATATATTCTTGGTTTTTTTCGAAATAACTCTATCCTCAAAAAAAAAAGATTGCTAAAGAATCCATTCGGGCTTGTGAGCTGTATGTCCGTCCTGTTGATAATAACCTTGTTTGCATTCAGTATCAACTAATTGCTTTACAAATTGTTCGAATATGTTGCAATAACATTCCGCATTAACAGTGGTACAACGCATTTCCAAGAATATGTGCCGATCACGTTCGTTTGTGCAAGCAGGAGAATGGCCCCACTTTGAACATTTACTGTAGACTCATTCAGTGTCGCACTGATTAAAGAATATCCACGTAAATTTGACGTCGGTATGTTTTATGGTTTATATATCTTTGAGTGAACTGACTTTTGGATTACCCTGTATTTTTAAACATGGGAAGATGATTTTAGAAGGTTTTCGCAGGCGTATTTCTACATATACGGGGTTGATACAAAAATGAGCCCCCTCCCCTTTTATTTTCGTAACTGAAGCATATATGTCACTTTTGATGAATCTAATAAATAGGAAGTTGTGGGTGACCTATCCGATGGTCATTACAAATATGCAAATTAGGACAGATTCAAATCCTATCTTAAAAACCGTAACAGATACACGAAAAATTCCAATTGAAGACTTGTTCAGCATAGAATTCCGAACAAAACAAAAAAAATTCCAAACTCCGATGAACGGTTCACCAACAATCACATGTTGAATTTATTAGTTACCTCCCTATGCACTTCACAAAGACAAGTTCAACATGCGAAATCAAGAAATTACCATAGATAAAGTTAAGTTCCGTGCCATATTGTGGTCGTCGCATGGAGCACATTTATGATTAGCTTTGGAGTAAAATTATTTATGCACTATGGCTGGTTGTAAATTACAAATTATTGTGATTGTTGGTGATCCGTTCATCGGATTTTGGAATTTTTTTTTTTGGTTGCTTTCTTCGGAATTCCATGCTGAACCAGTCTTCAATTGGAATTTTTAGTGTATCTGTTACGGTTTTTAAAATAGGATTTGAATGTGTCCTAATTTGTATACTTGGGATGATGAAAAGTGCACCATGGGATAGGTCACCACAACTTCCTAATCATTGGATTCATCAAAATGGACATATCTGCTTCGGTTACGAAAATAAAAAAGGGGGGGGGGGGCCATTTTTGCATTCACCCTGTATAAGTAAACGGAATTAAAAAAAAAAGAGGACATACAGTATATTAGTTAGTTATCAGTACTGAGATTTCTTTTTTTTAATGTGTAACTTACATAACCCAATGATTAAACATCGAATTAAAAAAAAATGTTTGACTATTTTTTTACGTATTTTGTAGCTTCTTTGTTAGCAGCATTGTTTCTGTGGCGAATAGCTCAGCGCTCTCACCGGAAGCATCTTAAACAGGCGAATTACATTTATGTGACTACCTCCTATTTACGAAGTCAGCGCTAAGCAATCTTAGAAGGCACTAAATAAATGAGGCAATAAATGACGTGTCATCAGCAGTGTTATACGCATTCGAAAAACGTTTCTGTTGTTGCAATGCAGAGACGAAGCGATTTATCATACGTTTAAAAAAGAATGATTATTGGCTTTCGGGCCAAGGATGGCAGCATTTCAGAAACTGCGGAGATTGTGAATTGTTCGCGCATGGCAAAATGGCACTATAGCTAAGTTGTGGTGCTCCAGAGGGAAAGAAAGCATCAGATGAAAGAGGGGAACGGCGGCTGCGGGAGCGCGTTCAGGCGAATCACGTGCTACAGTGCCGCAACTTACTGCCCAACGGAACTAGAGGGCTACCACAAGCGTGTCCAGAACGACAGTTCAGCAAACGTTGCTGGGATTTCGCATTAGACGGATGGTGACAGCGCCTATGCTAACGACTGTGCATCGGCGGAAGAGGCTGGAATTTGTAGGCAGAACTGACACTAGACATATATTGATTGGCAAAAGGTTGCCTTCTAAGATGAATCACGTTTTTTTGCTCCATCGGACGGATGGACATTGGCGCATACGGCGAGAAACGTCAGAAAACAAACACCTTTCAACCGTTTTTTTCACCATTTTCTTGCTTTTTATGGGCTCACGCATCATTGTGAATGGCAATATGAATCGATTTAATAACGTATCGATCCTTACTGGCCATGAACACCAAACATGGACATTGTTTTTCCTGGGCATGATGGCATCTTCCAGCACGACAATGCGACATCTCATACAGCTAGAATTGTATGTGAGTGGTTAGAAGAGCACGATGAAGATGATGAAGACTTTAATGTTCTTCTCTGGCACCCGAATTTCCCGGAGTTAAACCAAATCGAGCATCTATGGGACTATCTCAATCGGGTTATTCGCGCCATGCATATTTCACCTCAGCAGCAGCTATCAACTGAACTGCATTCAACTTGGCTCAATATCCCTAATAACATTTTCCAGCATCTCATTGAGTCTTTCTGTCTGTGACTCGACTGTTCATTTAACGAAAACTGAAATTATGGACATTCTACTGAAGAAGCTCATCATTATTTTCATATCACAAGTTGACAATGTTTGGAAGACTTTTTCTAAGTCACTGTGGAAGCACTCGAGGACAAAATTGAAATCAGTGCATGACACCAAACAAATAACCTTCGACGTACTAGAATACAGGGTATCTCAGAAATATTCTACCGGATTTACAGGCTTGTGGAGAATACAATTACAAGCAAAAAAAAAAAGTTTTTGGTTTGAGATTTTTTTTAAAAAATTATCATTTTAGAGTTTTCTGACGTCTTTTAAGTTAGCTACGCTGCCGGTATGATCATTGTTTGATTGCAACGGAGAAGAATCCAAGATCACCGTAGGAAGGTTCGAAATATTCCACAATACGTTTGCTGATAATTTGAGAAGAATGGAGTTGCGTAGACTGCAGAATGGAATGGGGATTGTATAGATAAGAGCTTTGAGGTGTTCCTAAGAGAAATTCAATGAATTTATATCCGGTGAAAGTACAGACCACCTAAAGGGCCATTCTCTATCAATTCAACGATTAAGGAAGACAGTGTCAATAAAATTTCGGGTCATATGGTTACAATGTGCTGATGCTCCATCGTACATATTAACTTGAGAGATCAAATTGCTCCAGTAACGTTAAAGTGTTAAGAAAAGTAATGAATGGGGAACTTTCCCCTCGTATACAGAATGTCCCAGAAATAGTGTACCAAACATAAAAGTCTAAGCAATTCATAAAAGTTTAAGTGTGCCAAACATAAAAATTCAGGGTCTGTTTTTTCATTTCAGGTTTTGTAAAAAATATACCGGTATATATATAATAACGCCTTAAAGTTTTGTGATGTCATTGAGTTCCTATTTTAAAATTTTCACCAATGCCTCAATTTTCGTTTAATATTAATATTTTAAATTTCGTAATATCTTTGTCGACTTCAGTTAAACGAGTAAGCAATAATTTAAAGTACAAAACAAATTAATTAGATGATTGTTTACTTTTAATATGAACAAACGTAAACAAACGAACACACTACATATCTTTGAGCAATCGACATTTTGACTATTAATAAATAGTCCTATCCCTATCCATTCTCGGAATTAATAGATAGCCTATGTATTTATTTTTGGGCGAACATATGGAATATACTGGAGAAATTCAACATCTGTATCGGGAAGGTGTCCGTC
This sequence comes from Rhysida immarginata, assembly GCA_023313115.1. Lineage (NCBI taxonomy): Eukaryota > Metazoa > Arthropoda > Chilopoda > Scolopendromorpha > Scolopendridae > Rhysida > Rhysida immarginata. The sequence continues at coordinate 4,421,684 of JAHWFO010057283.1, read as the reverse complement.
AAGGGGGGCTTTTACAAAACAAACAACAAACATTTCATCTGCAACTGCATGGAGAATTCTTAACAAGGCCTATGCATATTAAAAAAATAATAAGTACTGGAGATAATGCTCAAATATAAGATAAACATGTTAGTATGAAAAACGACCTGCCTTCTAATCGTACACTACGAGTATCAGAATCTACTACCAAGTTGACTTCTACTAGTGGACCCGGGTTCGAATCCAGATCGCGGAATTGTTCCTTTCGTCTTTCATCTTAACATAAATACTTTAAATTAGGAATTATCTCCTTACGGTATTTATTTATTATTTTGTTTTGCGTTTTCTTCAGCTAGAGGAAGATGCGCGAGCTGATGCCTTCCCTATTCCAATTTAGGCTTCCACTTTGATTGAGCCGCATTGTAGTCTTTAGAACTCTTGGAGACAGTCGTTCTGTACAAATACCCGCGATGGCCCGGTTGGTAGAAGCAAAGAGCTAGACAGTCCTGGTTTCTGTTGTAAATCCAGATCGCGGAATTATTTCTTTCTTCTTAGCATGTCTATTCATATCATTTACTGCGTGTTCAAGTGCTTTCACAGGCTTATTTTTAAACGCTTATAACATTTTGTGTATAACTTCTACAGCACTATTTTCACCCAATCTCTGCATTAACAATAATTTAATTGCAACATTGGAATGCATCTGATGGGACGCTTTTTCTGGTGCAAACGCTCAACATCACAAACTATAAGTAATTTATGAAGCAAGATCTTCACTAGAGGATGTCTCAATCAGAGTAGGTCGCTAAATGTTCTTTTATAGAGATCGTTAACACAAACACGGTGGGTGGCCTATGGATCAAACTTCATCAGAATGTAGAATTCTTTTCATGATAGAACGATGCTTGCAGAATTCTATTATCTTAATGTAATCAAACAACAATTTGAAAAAATTAAGTTTTAATTAATTTAAATATTCATATTCACGTTTTTAAATAACATATTTATTTATTTTCAACACTAACGTTTGATTTAAAGGCTAAATAAATATAATAAATTAGAAGACGGCGTCAAATAGTGAATGAATCATTTAATAAAGTTACTTCAGTTTATAATGATTGCTAATGATATAAGAATATTATTTATACAAAAAAGTGCCTTTTTTAGGGACGCAGCGTTAAATTCTTCTGATGAAGAGGGTAAATAACTTATACGCGAGATGCTTTAGATTTTGGAAGAAGGTTAACCCATATTTATCACATATAAAGCAAACACCATAAAAGCTAAAGGCGTTTTTAAACCAAACACGCTAAAAATTATATTCTTTGCGTTACTAAAAATGAAGTTTTATATGCCATTGTTTCAGCTATCTTGTCCGTCAACTAGCTGATATAAAAAAAATTTATGAGGCCATTCAGTAAACACGCATAACGCTTTATTTCGCTTATTCGAAATGAAGTTACACGTGTGAAGTTTATAGTATGCGTAAGAGTGAGGCAAGACATTTTGATTAATTTCTGAGGCAAGGCCTAGGAATTTTGTTAATAAATTCATCAAGCAATTGATAAATTACCTATCGCAACCTAGGTAGGTTTTCAAAATTCAGGATGAACATGAATGTACTTTCTCTTTCAATAAACCATAGAATATATCAATAATAAATTTCACATCAACATTATCGGATAGAACATCTCTCAGAGTTTTAAACGTAATTTATAATCTCATGATATATACTTATTAATTAATTAATTTCTATGATTAAGCTGTGATTCACTGCCATTAGCAAGGACGGGAATAGTTTTTATTCATTTAAATCAGAACAACTACACGTATGTCAAATGCAGATAGATCTAGCGACCTCAATGGCCAAAGTTATCGCATGGTATATTTGACTTCCAAAAAATCTAATGCCATCTCATAGAGAGATATGACAGGTTAATCTCAATCAAAATTTTGATAACGGTCTGGTTAGTTGAGAATAGGAATACATTTCAAATGAATTTACAGAAGGAAAACGAAAATTTACATTCACAATCAAATTGCAAATTTTTTCTATACTTACAATAACGAATTTAAATATCCGCCTTAAGCTTAATAAGAATTAGATTTGCTTTTAATTTAAGTATATCCCCTTGGAATGTAAGTTCTAAAGGAATTTTGATAAATTATTTCAATTATTTTTTTCCGGAAAATTATCGTTTTTTTCCCATCCATATGTTTTCCCGAAAATACAGCCCTGTCTTCTTTATATTAGTTTCTACTTTTAATGATGTTCCAACTAATGATGCATAATTACCCGAGTTTTAATTTAAAAATATCATTTTTCATACTGTGTCTAATTAGGTTAGTTTTCTAGAACCGATGAAAAAAAAAATCCTTTTTTTCCGATGATACTGCAGGAAAATTAAATCGCGAAAAAAGTAAAGTTGTTTCATTGGCAGTTTTGATAATATCCTACTTTTCCTGATATGGGCGAGTATAATACACGCTCACTCAAAAATTTAAGAACACCCTGCTGGTAACAAGAAGATGCAATTTTTTAATGCTTCGTGGCATTGAGATATGTTGTGCACTCATGCTGTTTTCGCCAAATCTTGAACCTCCTTCGTAAAGGTGCAACAGAAATCTTGATCTATTTAACTGTGTAACAAGTTTCCATTCGGTAATGAAGAATCCAATGATAATGTTCTTGCCCACATAAAACAGCTTTTTCGTATTTCGGAGCCAGCATTTGTATTCCAGATGGCCGTCTGAAATCATAACAAAGTCGAAAAAGACATCGCTGTGTTGCTTGCTTTGAAATGTTACTATGTGTGTCCTCTAAAAACTTTTGTTATTTGCCCTACTGTAGCCCTTCGTTTTGCCGTTACCATTCTAGAAAGCCTTCCATGGTCCTTTTCATCTACAATTTTTTTCGCCGCTGTATCGTGTCAAGCAGCATATTTTCACTATTTTAACCGTTCATTGTACTTTCTAGATATTGTTGTACGTGAATGTCATAGATACAAAATGCTTGGAGAAATGTTTAATAAAATCATTTGAGAATCTACAATTATTCTTTATTCTTTGCAGGAAAGGCACCCCTCGTAAAATAAGACAAGACGGGAGAGTCCAAATAAGAAGAGAGAAGAAAAGAGGGAAGGAAGGACAAGAGAAGAAAAAAATCTAGGAGAAGAGTTTGAAACGCGAGAGAGAGCGGTAGCAAGAGAATCGCAGGTCGGAAGAGAAAAAGACCGCGAATGAAGAAAAGAGAAGTACGAGTGGGATAGAAGAAAAGAGATTCCACATGCTAGGAACTTAAAAGAAGCATTGGATAGAAAGAGCGAATATCGGAGGAAAGACAGACAAGTTAGAACCGAAGGAAAATTACAAGTGGCGGAAAAAATACGCTTTTGGAGAATGGTGCCGGAAAAGAAAGCCAGAGACTGAGATAACTCAACGAACGACGAGAGAGGCTAAGTAAGAAGGCACATTGGAAGAAGCTAAGAGTAAAGCGAAAGGAGAGGATTACGCCAGAGACGTTAGCAACAAAAGAGACAGCGTGGAAGAACTAGCCAGCGGCTTAGAAGCGACACCGACGAGGACCGGGAAGAGCAAGCGGCAGCGCGCGAGTTGATATCATGCTTTGCGACGTACGCTGCTTGCGAGCGTGTCCGTAACAAGAGAGCATTAAATGTGTTATACTGTTTGTGTATTTAACTGTATTCTACCAGATTCTTTCATTAGACCCTTCGGAGCGAAGAGATATGACGTATAAACAGAGTTTGTGCGTGTGCGCATGTATAAGCTATTGATTTTAATAACATTGCATTAACGTTTTTATTTTCATGTCAACATTAGTAACAAATCTGCGGAAAGTTTTGTTGTTACAACTATCAGCTGTCCGGAATTGGTTGGCTTCTCCGAGGACCAACACATCATTGCTAGGACCAGAGTCCGATTCACACTCCGAACGCATCAATTTGTAAGTAAACTTTTAATTAATAAATAGTGAAAAATAGTAAAGAAAATTTCACGACCTGGACTCGAACCAGGGACCTTCGGGTTACCGTCCCGATGCTCTAACCACTAAGCCACCATGGACATGGAAGCTGTCGCTATAAAACATGTCATATGTGCATAGGTTAAAGCGCGGCTTACTGCTTAGACCATCGGGACGGTAACCCGAAGGTCCCTGGTTCGAGTCCAGGCCGTGAAATTTTCTTTACTGTTTTTCACTATTTCTTCATCAATATCGGAGGTAATGGTGTGAAAAAATTCCCCAAAGACCATTTTCCAATTATTATTATATTATTATTCGCCATTTAATAGTAAAGATAGTCCTGGCTTGCGAACAAGGAGCCGCGCTTTAACCTATGCACATAGGACGTGTTTGATAGGGATAGCTTCCATGTCCATGGTGGCTTAGTGGTTAGAGCATCGGGATGATAACCCGAAGGTCCCTGGTTCGAGTCCAGGCCGTGGAATTTTCTTTACTATTTTTCACTATTTATTCATCAATATCGGAGGTAATGGCGTAAAAAAAATCCTCCAAAGACCATTTTCCAATTATTATTAAACTCTTAGTTGTTTACTCGCGTTAAAATATTCATGATTGAGATCCATTTTGCCCGTCAACTCGTGAATTGCTCCGATCCACTAAATTATTACTAATTTAATATCTCTCTATCCTTCTTAGGACGGAGCCTCCACCCTCCTCATGGTGGGAATAGGACTTAAGCGAATTAGTCCGAAGAGTCCATTAACGAAGAGGCAGCCGTCTCAGGTTTAAGACATTAACTTATGATATTTAATTAGAAGATGCAATTGTTATAATTAAATCATTTATTTGTGGTCTTTAAATTATGAATATTAATTCTAAAAAAGTCTGCCAGCTTAAATTAATTTACTGTATATCAAAGACTTTTTGAACATTAAAATTTATTATTTGCTACTCATAACTCGTCCTCCCTTTCACTCTACTGTCACATTCAACGTGACACATTTTTTTCTACATTGACAAACTTTGTCGATATATCCACAATTTAGCCTTTATTCATCGGAAAATCTCACATAGTCAGTACCAAATAAAAAATAAAAAGTCAGCATACGCTGAAGTTACAATTAAAACCTTGATAACTAAGGAGACATTCATGTTATCACCATTTGCACAAACAAATTTACGATAGCCAAGAACGAAGTCTAGAAAACAGGCTCAACCCTGAAACTAACTTTTACGATGAATCTATGTTTCCTGTTACCAAATATATCATCTTGCCAAACCCTGTTAATTTTTGCATTCTTTTAATTTTACCCTCTTGCCTTGTTTTTCTGGTGTTTCGCTTAACCATCTCTTTCTATGTATTCTTATCTTTATCCCTCTGTCCCCAACCTTTCCAGTTTTAGACATTTTTATGTTTCCCTATACCTATCTCCACAGCATACTGTATCACTTTATCTATCATATGATATACCGTCTCTTGGAACCATAAACCATTCAAAGAGAAGATAATAATCAAACTGAAGAAACACAATTACAAAGCAAAAAAGGGAAGGAAAAAATTACGCGACCTGGACCTTTTCTACTTTGTAATTATGATATATTTGAAGAGTTTCTGCAGTTTATCATCTTCCCTTTGAGTTGAATTTAAACAATTTATTTGATCGGTTAAGGATGAGGAGGATTTGCGATTAGGGGACCTGCTCTACAGGTTGAGCTGATGTGTGTTTTATGGAAATCCATATGGAATATTGTAAAAGTTCAATTGGTAAAAGCGGCGCCAGCGAAAGGAATGGTCCTTGGCATTTAATTCAATCTGTAGTGATTCCCACGAAATATCATTAGTCTAATTTAAAATAAATTCATTACTAATGTTCATTTCTTTTTGTGTTCATCTATTGAAAACTTCGACTAAAAAGCGTTGCGCAAAAGTTTTTCAAAAAATCCACCATGTTACTGCTCTTTATCTTCTACAGTGTTCAACTTCAGAGCAACAAAACTTTAGAGGATAATTTTTATTTCCTCGAGCAAGTTGACACTTATTGTGTTTGACTTTCGTAATCTGTGCCTATGAGCAAAAGAATTCTTCGAAATAGGCAGAGGTTGACCTTCTACATTATTATAAAGGTTTCATAAAAGTTGTAATAATGAACCTTCCGTTCTAGCCATTGAATATAAGCGAATCTCAATGAAGGATCGCCTAGAGTTCTTATTCTTCTTAATAAAGCAGTAGTTTTCTCTCAAAACATAGAAGAGCAGACCATACTGGCAGTGCGAAATACAGGTATTTGGATGAAGAAGAATTTCGTAAGAATTGAATTATAGAGGGCTTTTAATAAGGAGGCTCTTATCGCACAAAGTAATAGAACACAACATTGGAATATTTTTTAATATAGTGATTAACCGATGGAATTCTGACGCCCTTCAAAGTGTATCCATAAATCCACAACAAAAGCAGCTTTTGTTATTAATATCACCATGTTTATGGCTTGCTGATGCTCGTTATTAAGCCGCTTAAATAGCAAAGAGGCAATCATTAATTTTACTTTCGAGCGATAACTTTCATGAATTAATCCTCCCTTTGAATTCGTGCAGAAGATAAAGATTTTAGAAAATCTAAAGGAAAACGGTTTTGTTAATTAAATAAATTTTAAATAGTAAATTTTAGATGTTCCTTTTATTTTCACTTGATTCCAATCTCAGATGGATAAAAATCTCTGGATTGTAATTCATTGTCAAAGGAAAATAAATTATGATGAATTATGGCGAACCACAGTGAACTCTACCCGCTTTCAAAAACGCGTTTCTTGTGTTGCTCTATTTCTTCGAGCGGATGGGAATTAATGCCTTTTCAATCCTTGTTTCAATAAAAGACATCGAATGAAAGACGGAAACGTTCTGAAGAAATAATAAAGGGAAAAACTTCTACTTTAAGAGAAGGCAAAAATGGATGAGAGAGGAAGAAGTTCGTCTCGGTGGATCTTCTCAGAAGAAGTACGATGTAACTAATGACGGAGGGGGTTAACTTCCCTTATGACGGTGAAGTGGGAAAGCGCTTCTTATGGAGATAAGACCCAGTCGCGTCTTGCCAGTAGGCATAAAATCATCGTTAAAGCCTAATTCGTTCATGTTAACGTTGAATTGAGGGGAAGAAAGAAAAAAAATAGTTGCATTAAAAAAAAGTGTATCAAGGAAAATTTAGAAGATGGGGAAAAATACAAAGAATTTTAGAAAAATTAGAAGATGAAAGCCGAACCTTCATTCTTCAAAAAGAAACTTTATATTTACTTGCAAGGGAAGCAAGATTGTATGACTAAGATAATCAATTTCTATTCGAAGAATGTTAGAAATCATCATTCAAACAGAAAAAATCGTCTGAGTGCATGGAACGATTTTAAATGAAAAAATAATTTTAAAAACGTTTAAAAGCTTACCCTGATATAATATAAGTTTTTTATACTGATTGAATTTATAATTTTCTTTTTTATGTGTTGGGTAATCAATAATTAATATTTGTATGAAATTATTTTTAATAATAACACAGGTCAACACACATTTTGGTGCCGGCGATTTTTCAAGTGTTCTTAGGTAAATTTAGGGTGTAGAATTCAAAAATAACTTCATATTTGTTCTATCAGGTATAGTTTTCCAGTTATTATTACAAAGCAAAATTTCCAATTTCGATTAGGAATTTGGTTCAGATAAATAAGACATGAAACATTAAAAATACATCATTTGATTTTCTAGAACACTTTAATGTCATGAAAAAACATAGCATTATAAAACTAAAACTATAGTGACTGCAATAAGAATCACTCTCAATTGTAGAAGAAAGAAAATCTTAGTTAACACTCTGGAAGCTTCTCTTTTGGGACATTCTTGAATGAGTTTTGTTGGTACAGTCTCTTTGCAAATATTCCAGCAATAATCTGCTATCATGTGCTCATCCCATCTTCCCTGGTAGCGTTCTTCCATTGTTTTGATTTCCTGGTGAAATCTTTCACCTTGCTCTTCCCCTAAATCTTCCAAACTTTCTGGAAAACGGTCCAAGTGGCTGTGTAAATACTGAACTTTTATGCTCATTTTACATCCAAGTTTCTTGAAGTTACTGAGCATATTGTTTACTAATCAAGGTAGTTTTCGACTTTGCGGTTGCCAAAAAAGTTTCTAATTACCAAAACAAATGACATCCACGCGCTTCGCTCAACCTTACTCATTACGGCTGAGAAATGATGATCCTCTATGAGCTGTCTTATTTGAGGCCCATCAAAATTCCAGCTTTCAGTTTTTCAATGCTTAGTCCAGGCATTTTTCTTACTATGTATGCAAAACATTGTCCGTCATGATCAAGAGCGGTTACAAACTGTTTCATTAGACCTAGCTTTATATGCAATGGTGGCAAGATGATTTTAAGGGATCACGAATGATATTAAATTCCCCAACAGGCATATTCTCTCTCGTAGTCCACTCTCTGTACCATAAAAAATACACACACCGGCCAATGAATTAGAAACCTTCGTTCAATTCACACCGTCGCGGTTTCCATTGACTCTACAAGGTGTTGCAATGCAGGTAAGGTAATCGCAGACCATGCATTCGTCAGAGAGACCTTCAGGTCCTGCAGAGTAGACGAAAGCGGATGCCTTCGACGAATATCTCTTTCCAACATGTCCCAAACATTCTAGATCGGATTCAAATCCGGACTTTGCGCTGGCCACGGCAGATGTTGCAACTCGGTGTCATGTTCAGAGAACCACTCCTGAACAATTCTTGCCTGATGGACAGTAGCATTGTCGTCCATGAAGAACCCGTTACCATTTGGGTACAAATGCACCATTGCAGGATGGACTTGATCTGCAACAATGTTCAGGTAGTCTTTGGCTTTCACCCGACTGTCAAGGAATATCAGGGGACCCTTGCCATACCAACAAATCATGGCCCATACCATGACGCCTCCTCCTGCAGCTTGAACTGTGTTCACAACACATGAGGAGTCCATCGCTTCATGGGGCTGCTGCCAAATTCTCTCCCGGCCATCGGTGCAAAACAATGTGTAACGTGACTCGTCCGACCACATCACCTTTTTCCAGTCGTCTACTGTTCCAGTCACACCGTTCTTTACACCACTGCAGGCGAACTTTCCAGTTTGTTGCTGACACCAGGGGCTTCGTCACTGGCATGCGACTTCCCATCCCTGTTCGCTTCAACTCTCGGCGCATTGTTCTGGAGGAGATGGGTTGCGATGATCCTTCATTGAAGTCTGCCGTCAGTTGCTCCACGGTAGACCTTCGGTTTTGCCGCACAATTTGTCTCAGACGACGTCGGTCCCTGTCCGTGTTCATTGTTTTAGATCCACAATTCTGCCGTTTTGACAACTCTTGTGGATTCCGTTTTCACGCATTTAACACCTTGGAGACCTGACTTTTTGAGATACCGATCAGTTGTACTGTCCTGGAAATCGTAGCTCCAGCTAGACGGGCTCCCACAATAACTCCTTTTTGGAACTCAGACAGGTCTGCTGTTTTCCCCATTTTGCTCCTGTATCTGCTTGTTCCTACCCTGTATCTGCAGGTTGGAATGAGCATGTACCTCACATGATTGCATTCAGTTGCATATCACAATCGTTTTTGACTTGTAACCCCACTTTACAAATCAGTACAGTAATTCATCACGGGTTTCTAATTCATGGCCAGTTTGTTTAGTAAAAGCGCGTTACGTTAGTGGCGCTGTATGTCAAAAACTATAGCTGATAAAGAGAAACTGTTTTCATATTTGGAATCAACACATCAATTGTAATCAAAATCAGTTCTAACATTCCAGGCACCAAACAAAAAAAATTTTTGTACACCTGTGTAATTATTCTTAATAACAATAATAATTATTATTCCTTTTTTACCTTGCTCTCTGTCAGAAAATAATGATTCCTCTTTACGGAATGTTTAAATAAATTTTTAAAATTCAGGTTTATATTACATTGTAACACCTTCGAAATCAGAAATTTTTAAGAACCGATCGGAGATATCAGACAAAACCTTACCTATTTAGTTTTATTATTTTAATGAGAAAAAAATTAGTATATTACGAGTACGAAATAAAGAAAGTACGAAATTGAATATACGGTACATGATTTTATTTGGAGTTGCGCACTGCAGCAATTCGCTCACGCAGGTGATTCATGTCCCTATAATGACAATGTGCACTTTAGATTTCAGATAGCAAAATCAATCGGATTTCAATAGGTTGAGGGAGGAGCCCATCCAGTTCTGTGGGAAGTTTCCATCCTCCTCTATATCCATGTTTAGTAAGATCTACTGGGTAAGTGAAAATGATTGTAGAAAAAGAAAACTGCTCCAACAAGCTTCTCAGTGCGGTGCAACTACGCAAAATGTAGTAGGATGCAAAATGCGTTGATGCATAATAGAGTATGCTCCTCAGTTGCCTCAAGCATCTCTAGGGGAATGCTATGTTATATTAGCCTTTAAATCTAAAGCGATTCAACTTTATCATGGCAAATTTGGCTTTCAAATGAACCCGACAGGAAAAAAAATTGTAAGAACTGTTTCGTGAATTTTAAAGAAGGTATGTTTTTTCCGCGAAATGTGGTGTTGTATGCATTATGGGCGGTGCTTCTACATGAAGGTTGAGTTAGGAATCTAAACAATGGCTGCAATCTGTTGTTATTTTAGCCTTTAGACCGTAAGCGAATCAACATTATCTTGGTAAATGTGTTTATCAAGTAAACCCTCTAGGGAAAAAAATTGTATGATTTCTTTCTAGTCTGGCGAACATAGTGGCAGTGGAAAACATTCGAGAAATTACTATATTGATGAAAACATATGAGGTTTGGCGTGTAAAAATCCTCACAGATCATTCTTTATTTACTCTTTAAGTTACTGTATGTTGTTTTCGCTAAATGTGGTATTTGCAATATGGGGTGATGCTACTACATGCAGGTTGAGTTAAGAATTAAACAATTTCTTTCTTTTCTGAAAAATCTAACCATAATCTAAACATAATTTTGAATTAGAGAATTTCGTGGTACATTCATTAGAAATAGTATGTTTTATCATATTTTTAGATTCCTAAGCTAGAAGTACTAATACGAATAGTTTATTGACTTTCAAATTTTCTTAAAAGCTAAATCTTAGATTTAAACCTGCTAATTTGAAATTCAAGAAAACTAAAGCATAATTTTGAAAATTAAAGTTTTAAATCTTGCTCCAAGATTCAAGAGATATCTTCTTTATTCGCAATTCTCTTACCCATTTTTTATAAGGTATCCACGTAGTTTTCACTGTAATCCGAAATTTTTTAGAAAATGTGATATGTCGAGTAGATACTTTTCTATATCGCTATGGGTATTGTCAGTTTAATTATAATAATTCTATATGTTTCAGAATGAATTACATAATATAAATGCTGTGGTTAAAAGCTTAAAATATTGATTGCAAAGAATTAAATTATGTATCTCAACAAACGAAATAATTTAATAAGTAAATTTTTAATCAACAAAATTAAAATCATTAACGGGAAATATCAAGTGTATCATACATAAAGACTTGAAAACCTTTAATATGAATAATATACAGAGTTATTCAAAATGATGAAGCAAATTTCAAATATTGGAATTATTCTTTTAACCGGGGGCCACCTATAAAGATGGAAATAACGTTATCTATAAGGTCTTGCCCATTTAAGAGAACGATACTTCAAATATTTATTTTTTAGCAAATTGTAAAAGATGGTAGTGGAAGGTTCCTTTCAATAACACACAGCGGCGCTGTTTTTTTTTAATAGGAAAATGACAACCCACAGGAGAATTCGTTTTGTGTGCTGCAGTTTGCAAAGCGTGACTCGAGTGTTCAAATGCAATGTGAATTCCGCCGTCGGTGTAACAAACAGCTCCTGCTCATTATAAGCGAATTTCGTAGAAAAGTCGTATACAAGGCAATGCTTTTCCGTTTTCATATTTTGATTCTGCAAATTCGGTCGTTTTGCTGCCAAATTTTTTGGAATTTTTTGATTTTGATTTCAGATTCGTATAGAGCATCAAAAAGTAAGTAACAGTTATAATAGGCACACAAAATGGGGTCCATGCTAACATTTGGCACTACGAGCTGTTTTGGAATCAAAATGTTTATTTTTAACCATCATTTTGCCCAGGTTCCCGAATAGACCACGACATGTGCGCCTATTATAACTTTTACTCACTTTTTGATGCTCTATCCGAATATGAAGTCAAAATCGAAAATTCGGCAACGAAACGACCGACTTCGCAAATACAGTAATGATGTTTTTAACTTGGCTTGCGCTTTTAACATCGTTCTGACAATGCAGTATTACGCATTCTCAACTGGTTTATATACTCGTAATTGTATCACATTTTTATACATTTTTATTTTATGCATAGATATATATACATTATCTTCAATTTATATTGTCAGAATATAGGAAATATTTTTGATATACAGGAAGTCCTCGCACATACGACACAATTCTGATGAAACAAAAAGTTTGTCTTAAGTCGAAACTTTTTTTAAAGAAAAATTGTAAGGAAGTCGCATTTTTTGTTCTAAGTGCGATACAAGTGTTGTAACACCGAAGCAGTGGTGAGAATTTATAAATGTCTAAGTGCAGAACGTCGTAGGTAGAAACGACTTTCATTGATTTATACAAGAAAATTCTCGAATAATATTATTATATTAATTGTTTAGAAAATGGCGTTTATCCGGAATAGAACATCTCTCAGAGAGTCACATAAGAGTTTAATGCTTTCTTACAAAATTAATTTTTCATGCTCAAATGGAGATGAAAAATTCACAGAAGAAGGAAAAAATCTACTTCGATTCTTAAAAAAAATACTTTATTCATTCTTAATTTTACCAAGAATCATTAAAATTATAATGACTTAAGTTTTTTTTTTTTTTTTTTTTTTTTACTCATTTAGTGATAGAGAGAAGTCAGTGTTTTCCAGATAGAACGGCTTGCAAATCAGTAATGATAGGGAGGGTAAGGTAAATGGGAAGGAGGAGGAGAAGGAGGCAAGTTATTCTGCGACAACGCGAGAAGTGAATGTTCGCTTTCAATAAAACAATCGATTAGATCTCGATTGAACGAAGTACGCTCTCTCTTCAATCAATACAAGTGAAGAAGAAGAAGAAGAGGTAGGTTTGGTGGGGGTTGGTTGAGGGAAGGAAATGGAGGGAAAAGCTGCTAAGTCAAACACAACGAGAACAAAGCAGGAAGGAAGGAAACCCAGTTATATAAAAAAAATACACGCGAATGAGCAAGATAGAAACGAACGTTTGTTATTAAGCAAAGAGGAAAATTCGATGAGATGATAATAGGTAGAAATGATGAAAATTTAATCGACAGCTAAATTTATTGAGGAAAACGATTTTGCTGAAGCACTAGACTTTTTCGAGTGGCTTGTTTACTGTGGTTCCATCGGAAAGACTCGCTTTTAAAGCTCGGGTAAGAGCGCACGTTAACACGTCGAGTGTGCACGAGTTCGCATTTTCTTTCAACATAGGAAAAAATGGCTAGCTCGGTAATTGATTAAAAGAAAAAGAAATAATCGAAATAACAAGAAGCCATGAATAGACTTAATTGAATGCGAGTTCATGAAATGTCAAGTTTTAGCTAAAGGAACAATATTGAAGTGATTTCGTGGAAGCCTTTTATTAAAAGTTAATCAACGGAATGATTTCTTTTGATGAAAAGACATAAAGCACGTGTTTTAAAATGCATACTGTAGTTAAACATTTTTGCTTTGCTATTTCCGCTTTCAATCTTTTGTTTAGACAGATCGTACTCTATATATGAGGGAGAGTCAAAAAGCAATGTTAATATTTTAAACTTGCTTTTATTGCCTCACATTTAAAAGAAATAAGGCACTTACATAAACTTCTTTATATTATAAAGCTTCTTTCTTGTTAAACTTATTATAAAACGTGCTTATTACAAAATTTGTAGAAAATGTAATAATTAATATTTTCAGATATACTTTCATTTTAAGATAAAGAAAACAATTAGCCTTAAAGCTTAGCATATGTTTTAAAGGGAATAATTTCAAAGAATGCCCACAGTCTTGAAGATTGTTAGTACTTGCGTTTTAATTTTCTTACTAATCGGAATGAAATTCGTACCTTGAAATAATATTAATCCATTTGATTATAAAGGCATTTATAAAATCCCAAAGTTTCGATTTCTATATATTTTCTTTAAATTTATAAAGGTGGAAAACGAAAAAGTAACATTTAAGTAAATTTATAAAGCACCTTCTTATACTAATACATTGTTATCACTTGCAGTCTAATAGAATAAATGTTGAATGTTGTGAGAACCACCTTGTTACGGATTGATCAGCGTAAATTATATGGGTGAGCAAATAGTTTATCCTGATTGTCATTCACTCACTCTCACGCTCGCACACTTTCACTCTCTCACTCTCTCTCTCTCTCTCTCAACTTCCTTTGAACTATCGATTGAGACTTTGTACTTTAGGAAAAGTAATATTTCCTGCATAGCAGTTAGCTGTGCGAGAAACCCAAACAATAGGCGGAATTTCTTAAAGGTCAATTACACGAATGTTAATATAACACTGGCTGGCAAAAAAAAGGTGAAGCATCCAGAAGGAGTGGTTCAATATTATCCTATTTCGGTACACATGCATACAATTGATGTGTGAGTAAACGATTAGATTCACAAGGATCTGTAATGTCTAGAACGCTCACCAGAGTGCATTCCTGATGTCACCGCCATGTTATTGATAAGCTGTTATCAGTCAACTGCTGTGAGTCCGACAGTTACGCATGATGTTCAGAGACGACTACTGTATTCTACAAAGCACCCGTGATGCCTCGCAGCCGCGTTAGACATCCTATCCACCAATTGACAGCATTTGACAGGGGCCGCTTTGTTTGACTGCATGAGGCTGGTTGGTCGTATCGTGCAATTGTCAGGCATATGGGCCATTCAGATGTCGCAGTGGCCCGATGTTGGAATCACTGGGTACATGAGAGCACCCATGCACGTCGTGCAGATTCGGGTCGACCAACAAACACCACCCCAAGGGAGGATCGTCGTATGATGCTTCAAGGATTAAGGAATCCCATGGCATCGGCACCCGCCATCCGCGAACATGTACTGAAGACTCTACAACATCCCGTGAGTTCCCGCACAGTGTCTCGACGACTCGCATCCGCCGGATTGGGCTCCTACCACCCCAGCAGTCGGTTGCCATTAACACAACACCAACGCCTGGGTTTAGAGTGGTGCCTTGCCCGGGAGGCATGGACAGAGAACGAATGGCGTCGTATCAAATTTAGTGATGAGTCCCGCTTCTCCATGACCTCCGATGATCATCGTGTTCGCGTATGGCGGAGTCGAGGGCAGAGGGCACAACCTTCCCATATTGTAGAGAGACACACAGGCGTAACCTCTGGCTTCTTGGTGTGGGGAGAATCGGAGAAGCGTTCGGGTCACCTCTAATAGTGCTTCGGCGGATTTTGACGGCAGAACGATACGTTACAGACATTCTGCGTCCGCACGTCCTACCCCTTCTGGTATAGCACCCTGGGACATAGAACCCTACAGTACGTTGAGGTCCTCTCGTGGCCAGCAAGATCTCCGGACCTCTCCATCATTGAACACGTGTAGGATGACATTGGAAGGCGACTCCGTCCCAGTACTAACCTGCGGGATCTGAAGGGACAGCTGCAACAACTGTGGACTGACTTGCCTCAGGAGAGGATCCAAAGGCTTTTGACACCATTCCGAACCGCATAAGGGCATTGCCAATTGAATATGAACTTCAGCGGCAGCGGCGTCAATTATTCCCGGGAGCTGTAGTAGTTTCAGGGGCAATGAACTCAGTGCCATGCATCGCGTGCACATATGCAAATCGAGCTGGGTATTGCACCTATTATAATCGTTGCTGCGGTGCCATTGGTCAGCCAGTGTATTATTATTATTATAAGTTCAATACAGCAAATGAATACAAAAATAATAATAATTATTAGGTAAAACTGATCACATGTTTGTAGCAGTTATGAAAAATGCAAAAAAGGGTGTAATCTGACATATAATGAGTATTTAGATATCTGTAAAATCCGCTGCATGAATATACGCCAAATAGAGATGAATCGAGACTTATTGTGGAAGAATTTGAACCTCGAAATTGACGTCGAGACTAAGGTGGTGCTATAAATAAGATCATTTTCCAGGAAACATTTTGTTACTATGAATGTAGAAGCAAACATATAGGCATGTTTGTTTATGATTTTACAAAAAGAATCTAAAAAATAAGAATAAATACATTTAAAGTGGAACAGAGCTGACCTCGAGATTATATTCTCTCTATATATTTTTATATATTTTGAAAATAGAGATATCGAAAAATAAGAAATTTGAACAATTTATATGAAATTATTCCTTCTTTTAATAACAGACGAGGTTTAAACCCTAATGAGTCATAGCTACAATCATTGTATTGACAAGCTCATCAGCCCAATATATTGCATTTCAAAGGCCGTGTTGCTCATTTATATCTTTATGCTGAATATGATTATAATCTGATTACACGACATCCTGGTTACTCTTACCTTTCGTGATTCTATTAATAGTTATTATTGTAATTTATTCAAATATATTGTTATCGTTGCCAGGACATGTGGTAAACACAACCCTTTAATGTTTCCTTTAAGACGTCGCACTAAAAATGAAAGAAATTTAAGGCGTTTCTTAATGAGTTTGAATATGTAATTCCACCTTATGTGATCCGCGGCTTCCAATGAAGTAGCTTATAACAACTGCCTATTAGAATAAGGCATTCTTCTTGAAATTTCCTCACCATTCAAGTTAATAACATTAAAGTAAACAACCTCGAACGTTTTATAGCTCTTTGGAACTGCTATGGTTAAGCAATCGACTTAGAACATGCCGTCAGAAAGAGGAGGAGGAGGAGGAGAGAGTATGTGTGTCCGTATCTGTGGAATGAAGGGAGGCGTGGGTGGCAAACGAAAAGGAGGAAGGACGATGGTCGGGAAAGGCTTGAGTACCATCCATAAATCCTTGTTTAGTTTTAGAGATCATCCATTGTGCGCGGGAAGGAGGCGAGGAAAAGGAACGTAAATTTGGTCTCTTTCTTTCTTGTTGTCACGAGCGCCTCGTGAGTAATGTGATGTGGCACTGTGAACACCGGATCATTGCTATGGAAACAACACAACCAGCCACTAATTCACGAAACTATTCCAAGAAAATTTTCTTCGTTCACTCTTCAATACCGAGTATTCTGACGATTTTAAAAATATCGAAATTAATAAGGGAAAACTTCTGTGGAGAAAAATTGAAAGAATTTTCATCTAAATGATTCCTTGGGAATAAAAATTTAATTTTTTCCCCCTCATTTTTCCATTCCCATGCCGCAGAAACACAATTGATCGTTGCCATAGAAATATAGATTGCTCAGAACGCATGTTATTAATGCAGACTTGTGGAAGAAAGAGAAGCGACTCAAATTAAAAGTCAGCCCTTATGCTAACGAAATCCTCCACTACAGAAGGAATAAAGAACTTTTCCTAATTATCGCTGGGTATAAGGTTAGCAACCGACCATAATTTGTTAATGGCTATTCCAAAAAAAGAAGAAAGATAATTGGTTAGAAGTGTTTACTCTTTTTTTAATCAATCCTATCTGTAAATCATCATATGTTTTAACTTTTTTTGAAAAAAAATAGTTCCACGAGAAAATGAATTGCCCGCAGAAGACTTCCTCCTACAAAGCTCGGCAGCGGTTTCGAGCAGTTTTAGGAGACTTTGAGAAGTTCACGACCGTTAATAATAGAAGTCGGTCGTTTGCGGCTGCGAGAGGAACTCCCACGGGAGACTCAAATCGTCGTCGGCTAAACAGGTCGTTTTCTCCGGAAACGAGAGGAGGACAGAGGGAAATACGTCACGAGGGATTTCATGGAGTTGGATTGAGAAAAGGGTGGCGGCTGTCGTCTTTTACTGATTCCTCCTAGATCACCCCTCCGTCAGCGAAAATCTTTCCACAACATTCTGGAATATCTGAAAACGAAAGTCGCCATTACACTCTTTCACCTTCCTGAAAAAGCACCAGGTTACATATTCACGGATTTTCGTTTTATGTTTGTTTTCGTTTCTGTCGGTTTTTCGCAGACTCAATGTTGATAATGTTCCATCAGATGATAAATGGTAACCTGTTTTATATAAAAATATCTATTTACTTTATTTACCTAAGCAGTTGCCAAAGTAACATCAATAAAGCATATTTTTAAAACTTCATTTAATTTTTCCCATTATAAGTATTTCCTAGACATACTTTTGAAAAGTAAAAGGTTTCATGTAAATTACAACTTACGTGCGGCAATGTAATGACTTTTAGACACACTCTCTTTACCGCGTCTATCTGCCTCTTTCCTTTTCTAAAAGATATGGGAGGAGAAAACGCCCTCGTATGCAAATACAGACGATCGAAGAAGGCTTCGATAATGCAAATAACGTGATTGATCAAGGAGGAGTCACTCCACCATATAGATCATTTTACCATTAACGGTTTCAACATACACACAGAGACACGAACACAAAAAAGGAAGACATTATTTTCCTTATCTTTTTAATCTGAGCATTTCTGGCAGCAAAGAAAGAAAGAGAGGGAGTCACAAATTATTACTTTATGTACAAATTACAGCAGATCATTAGAAAACAGAACAATAAACCGTGTAGATAGAACATGTAAGAACGAAACCACTCTATTCTAAAAATAAAATCAAGCAAATAAATGTGAACGAATATAAAAATAAAGAAAAGATGTCTCCCAAATGTGGAATGTAATCGAAATATGGTATTGACGATAATGGCCAAAATTGGAACATGGTTTATACTGGTTTATACTGGTTGCTAACGAAAGAAGAACCTCTCCCCAATGCTAATGAGCTATCCCTTCCAGTATATGTAAGGAATATATACAGAAAATAAAGTCTAGGTGACATAGAATGACATACTAAGCTTCAGTTTGTGCAGACAAAAGGTTGAATTAAGCATTTATCAAAAGGACAAGTTTTTACAAAATTTGCTAACATCAGCATGTAGGGAGTACAATGAATGTTAAAATAGGAAAAATATGCAGCGGGAAATCATATCGCGAGTGAAAAGGATTGCTTGATGATAAGAGGTCACGCACCAGCCAATCGAAAAGTCTCAATGAACCAAATAACAGTGGCTTTCATTGGTGATAAAAAAGAACACTTAAGAACAAACAGCACGGCATCACCCCACTCGACGCGGCTATGGTAGCAGATGGCCATGTCGAGTATCACTGCTTTCTGTGAAAGACACGATAGCAAATCTTCTGTGGTCCAAGATACATCGTCATTGGACCCTTGATGATTGGCAACGTGTTGCATGGTCAAGTGAATCAAAATAAATCTTCACTAGTTGTTCTTCCCAATTGAATACTGTATATTCGTTAGTGTAATCGTTCTTTAGCTCCGATTTCCAAGGTACATACATAGCCAGACACAATTCCAATATCACACCCTTTCGTATATCACCAAACATAAAATTCTAACACCACCTGTGGATATGAGGATCTTGCTGACCACAATATAAGACAGTTTCTTTCGATTCACCTATTCTTATAATTTCTATTCAAACCATTATTGTATTTATCCATCGCTTTGAAAGATCATCCTTCTAATTAAAAGTAATGGTAAGTCTTCCAATGCAACCAGAAGAAAATCCTCAAAAGTTCCAAATTATTTAGTAGAATGTAAGGATCTATTTTCCAATAACGCTTGTTCATATAATTTAAACTCCACTAAAGTTATGTTGAAACTTATTTCGCACGACGAAAGCTTTCTTCTGTACATTAGCATACATTGGAAATTCTGATATCTTCACAACTAAAGCTGGATTGTCTGATATCCATTAAACTTTTTATTGCTTTTGCTAGAATCTAATAACACCAAAAATTAAATCTCCTATTCGGGCCATCTTCCACAAGCCCTTTTACCGAATGTAATGGTACCCTTGCAAATTTTCTTGTTGAACTTCCAAGTAATATTGAAAAAATGCAGTTAAGGTGTTCTCATTCACACGTGTATTTGAGAACACGTGTGTATCAGTTAATAGTCAATATGTCATACTATTTAACGATTCCGAAACGAAGCAGATAAACATGGCGGTTCTAAAGATAACACACCAAATGAAGCGACATGCTGTCATCGTCTCCTTGGCTGCAGGACACTCCGACTCCGAGATTGCTGCATTCCTGAAAGTCGCCCGTTCGTTAGTGTTCAAATTTCGGGGAGAACTGGATGCTCCCAGTGGTGATGTGCCAACCGTTTCACAGAGGAAACGACATTGTCAGCGCTCGGACCGTATCAGAACGCCGGAATTCATCCGTTCTGTCCAAGCTGCAATCGATGAGGATCCGGGAAGTCCATTAAGATCACTCGGGACAGAGCTGAAGGTTAATGAGGCGACCATTCGACGTTGTGAAGCACTGGGTTACTGCTGTAGCACGTGGTAGGTCGTATGTTTTTCAACAGGACTCTGCTCAAAGTCATAAGGCCCACAGTACCCAAGCATGGATGACCACGAATCTTCACGACCACATCCCTCCCACGTTTCTATAAAACCTTGGCACCTTTTTCTTCATTTGTATTGGTGATAAATAGTAAATATAGGCTGGAAAATAAGGGTCCCCCCGTTATTCCTTATAGTTTTCTATAGCGTTCGTCTGCTCCAGCCTTCTAGCTGACGTACACGTTTGTAGCCAATGACCATCGACCACCCCGATTTAATAACCTTGGATTTTGCTAACCTGTTTTATGTCGGAATGCCTTCAATTTGTTCTCTGTTTGGATGTGTAAATAGACAGTTGGATAGAGATTTCACATTTCATAGATTTCCACAATCAGAATCGATTAAAAAACAGTGGATTAGTTTTTGACAGCGAGGGAACTGGTATCCAACTTCAAACAGGATCGTGTGTTCAGCTCATTTTGAAGCGTCTTGCTTTGTCTACGCATCCCCCGTTTTAAATTCAGTATCAATTCAAGCAAGAAATTCGCTGAAACTAGATCACGTATATGGTGGAATTAGTTGCTCTTATAACTCTAAACGGGCCTGTCGTTCTTGAAGAATAACGACAGCAACAGCATGTGCACACACCGAAGGAATGAAGTAGGCCTATCTGCTGTGTAAGGCACACGCCGCCGCCCTAATGTGCACACGCCGACGCGGCAAGCAGACGATCCCGTTTCACGGTTTAATGCATAGGGCTGTATATCACAGAAGTTGCACTAGCATTTAATTCTGCTAACAGCCCTTGTATATCGCTGTCACTGTTATCAAAATCGCAGTCGTCACTATCTGTCTTTTTCGTATTCATAGTCCATTGTGATGCCAAACTGACAACTAACCGATAGCGTCCAATGGGTGACGTCACGATTTCGAAACTCCTTCGCACTTCTCCGCAACTTGTGACGTAACGGTTGCCGAAACATGGCGCCAGTGTCGATCACAGGGCGAGGGAAAAAATGAAAGTTTTTTATATATTTTATCAATTTTGAGTTCGAATTGAAAATTTTTATACATGTTACGTTGTTATTGAGATCTTCATCTTTCATTTTAAACAAAGTTGTTTTGAGTGTGGAGTTTACCTTTAATTCATAATTTATTATTTTGAAACATTGAAGAATCAATTACTTGTTCATTTAGATCTTTTGAGGAACTAGAATGCTTTTGAAGTCTTCTTCTTATTTATGATTTATACGTTTGTTGAATTTCTATGTGCTTTGAAGTGCTTAATTTATGTTTACAGATTCTTTCCTTCTTTTCTATAGTTAACAATAATGTTTCCACCCTGAAAGGGGTTACGGGTGATGCAATAATCATTACGGATGCAATAATCATAATTTTAATTTTGATTCATTACAAGATACACTCGTTTTGTGATTTTAGATATTGCGAAAAGTTTGGACGTGCCGTTTTTTTGGTCCCATATTCGATTGTGGGCATGGACACACCTTAGGCATAGACGCTGTGTTTACTCGAAATATCGTGAGACTCGATACCAGTGCTTATATTTCATGCTTCAGTTATTATAAGTCCTTATTCAGTATTATCGATATATATGATTCTGGAGATTCGTCCATTGATAAATAAATAAAAGGTTTATGTGCTGTATAAAATATTTATTTGTTTCTTACATCTAAAAACATTATCATGATTCGGACTGCAGGTTCGAAACTAAGTTACCCTTTCGAAACTCTCAAATGACAATCCCTCCCCCTACCCCATTAAAAAATTGATGGGTTGACTGGCGAAGTTTTTTTTTTTTATTAACTGATCTTGATTTTTGATTTTTTCTTGCTAGGATGTTCAATATCAAGCGGCCAATACTGACCATAGTATCGAGTACTACAATATTGGCTCACTTAATTTTTACTCGATACTGTATCGATACCACCGAAATACTTGTTACTCTCAATGTAGTACAGTTGTATCGGGTATCGATCCAATTCCTGCAGTATTGCAGTATTAATTAGGAATGTATTAAAAATTTATTAGTTTGGTGTTTGAACGCAGATCCCACTATTTTGCAGTAAAGTTTTCGTTCGACGCTTATACATAATATTACGTATTTTTTTATTTAAAACAACGGCCTCTTCTTCAATCAAATAATTTGTTCTTTCAAACCGTTTATTTTCTAATTTAATATAAACAAAGATAACCAAAGATGACTCTAATAATCATTTTTGGGCTTGAGATCGCGGTTTAGTAAGCATGCTCATTGGTCAAATTGCGTAATATCAAACCCTTCCAATGGCAGTTGATCTATACTCACTGTACTCGGTAAAAACGGCGATTCGAATGCTTGGAGGTCACGGAATTTTTTTACTTTACGTTTTCCCTTATTAAAAAATGAAGAACGTGTGCACGAAACTGGAAATCCACCCATTTGGATGGTATTCTGTGGAAAACAGCAAAGTTTGGCCAAATATGTGGATGAAACACGAAATCCACACGTTTCGGTGATTTTCGGTGGAAAACATGAAAACTTATTAAATGTTGATATTGAACGATAATTTGAGATATAGATTCTAAAAATTCTTAAAACAAATACCAATACTATTCAAATTCAAATCTTAAACATTTCGACCTTACAAAGATATCAACATTGTAAGGGCAAACAAACAGTATCCCCATATAAATTGTTTCATCAGCGTAATAACTTAGTAATCAGTTTTAACTAGATAAATATTGAAATATCCTTTAATCTTCTAAAGTCTTATTTCATTATTTGTTTTAAACAAAGACCTGATTGGAGGAAAAGGTTTTCTCAAACAAGAGAGCAAATTATAAAAGTGGATATCATTTTGGTTAAAACAGAAAATTGTATTTAATGCAAACATGTTAGAAATATAAAGAAAAAGTTCGCATTTAAATAGCATCCCTTAGTATATTTATATATTTAAGAATCTACATAACATCGTTCTACAGCAACAAATCTCAATTTAACATTTGCGAAATCACTGACCTTTATTAAAATAGTCTTATTTAAATAAAGATTAAATAAATATGGACATTATTACATATATGAATGTCCGGAGCAGTGATGAATCCAATGTAAACTAATTTTTACATTAATCTTATCCGCTTTGAAGAAAATATTGCCATATTAAAATATACAATTGTGAAAGATAAACGATAAGGAAGCAATTTATTATTGGATTAAACATACCGCCTGAGTTCACGCCTCCTTACCGTGGGTCAAGGGTTTGGGTGTTTCAAGGTTTCTGTGAGCTATGCTGGTTGCAGCACTGCTACTTTAGGGTCACCCTTGCTAGAAAGGCCATGGTGAGAAGAGAGACGAAGAGCATCCAAACATACGAGACTGAGAAAATTCATACAATGAGGTGTGGTGCAGGTTAAAGTCACGTTCAGAAGTTAAGAAGAGGCTCCCGGTCGAAAATAAGTCGACAGTCTCCCGGCTGTAATCTTACGGGCAAACCTCCGAGAAGCCCCACCAGTGCATTCGCTATGGTCGGGGAGCGCATGCCATTACTCCAGAGGAGAAACGGTTAAAGTGATAACGGGATTGGGTGCTGTCAATCAACACATGGAACATATTTTCCATGACAGGAAAGGAATCTGAATAAGTGGAGGAAGCCAAACGATATCGCCTCTACAAAACGTCCGAGTTCTGGAATAGTAAACTTAGAAGGAGAGTAGAATCTTTTCTACATAGGTGTCGACCCCAGCGTGACTGCCCAAGGAGGAATGGGGATACTCACAAGTCCCTGAATGGCAGATTACGTTACATATAGGGGAAAATATCTTCGCATTGAATGATGGGTACAGCTGCCATTTTTTGAGGGCAAGAGGAAGGCAATCCTATACTGCTACTCATCGAAGTGCGCCGTTTTTGCCCGACTTGTTATTGTATAACGATGGTAACGAGTTGTTGCGTGTTTGGATGTATTGTATAACAATGGGATAAGTTCAGAGCCATGGCAGCCATGGGTCTCGAGGCCCTCAAAAGATGGCGAATATTCAATGTTTATGTTTTGATATTTCTCCCTATTGGAGCCCTTTAGGTGAAAGACTGTTTCAGTTAGGGAAACGGGAAGGCGGAGAATAATTACAGTAGTATCACTGAAGCAGAAGTCAAAAAGAAAATTAAGCCCCTGAAGACTGACAAAGCTGCAGGTGATGAGGAAATCGAGTCTTAAATAGAAATGGTATCCTGTGGCTGACTCGAGTGTGTCAGGATGCTTGAATAACTATCCAATCCCTCCCTTCCCCAAGCAATGCCAGACAGGAGTTGTGGTTCCTGTCTTTAAAAAGGGAGATCGAAGGGAGAGGATAAGTTATCAAGGCATCTCTTCTTAACATCCCTGGAATATTCAATACTAATAGAAGAAAGGAGAAGTCTGATAATAGTCGACGCCAAACTGTCGAAAGAGCAGAGTGGTTTCCGAACTGGCCGAAGCACAAGGGAACACTCCTTTGCTTTAAGGCCAATCTTCGAGAAATCCTGGGAATATGCAAAAGATGTCAACGCTTGCTTTGTGGGCCTCGAAAAAGCATATAACATTCCTCGGAAGAAGCTCTGGATGGTACGGCAAGAATAAGAAGTAGATGGGCAATGACTGGCTGTTATCATGTCTTTGTACGAAAGCTCTGATATGTGCGTCCCTATAAATGGCAGTAAGTGAAGACCGTTCACTGTGGTTGTTGGATTTTGCCCTTCTTGTTCCTTTACGGACTGGAAAGAGAGGGGCAGCCGAGGGTGTGCGCCTTTGTGTGGGTGACTGCTTTGGGGGCAAGGTTGCTGTCAGCTGACGACCTTGTCCTCCTTGGGTCTTCTTGCAATAGATCGGTTTGCAGCAAAGTGCGAAGAAGCTGGGATGAAAACAGTGTGGCTAAGAATAAGGTCCTGGTTATTTCAGGACAGCGTGCTCAGTGCGCTCTCCATGTTAGGGGGGCCTTATTGAGACAGGTGAAGAAGTTCAAGCATCTTGGAACCGCCTTCACGACTGATGGGCAGCAGGACGGAGAATTGGATGTTCGGATCGGTGTAATAAGCTGTGTCAGACGTGAACTGTGGCGATCCGTGGAAACGAAACGTGAGCTAGGAACTAAAGTCAAACTTTGTTTTCAAATCTGTTTTTGTCCGCATTCTCACCTATGATCACGAATCTTGGGTAATGAGCGAATGAGTGCGATCGCGGGTGCAAGCGGCCGAAATGAGATTCCTGAGAGGAGTGGCAGGTGTTACTTTACTAGATAGAGCGCACAATAAGGGAGTCTTTAGATGTTGAGCCACTACTTCTCCGCATTGAGAGGTCTCAGATGCGTTGGCTTGGTCACGTGATGCAAATGCCGCAAACTGGTTTTCCTAAACAGTTGTTATTTTCCAAGCTGGTGTGTAAGAGACTAAGGAGTCGGCCTAGACTACATCGAGAAAATGGGTTTGATTCGCTTGGGTATTACCATTTTGACGAAAATGTAGTCGCGATCATGTTTTGTTTTAATGACAATGGACGTCATCTTGGTTATTCCTCTAATTTATAAATTTCCCTTATTCCGTTTTGCACCTTCCTTATTCTCCTGGATGCGCCTTTTCCTCTTCCCTGGAATAAAAATTAAGCTTAAAGAACCTATTTGCCACGTAGAGGAAATTCAAGAGGAAACAACAAACATGCTGAAGAGCGTAAAATGGATTGGCAAGACCGATCATTGCATTAACTCCCAAGGAGACTGTTATGAAGGGGATGGAGGTCTCTAAAATAGCAAATACGTGTTACTCAAGTGTATCATTTACTTGAGTTAGCTGGGAATTTTTTTGTTGGCGCATCGTTATTCCACGATTCGTCTTTTATAGTACTCTGGAGAACGGCAAAAGAAGTTCAGACATCTGCGAAGCATAGTGGATGTTCCGAAATGATTTGGGCAACCATATCTAGGTTGTTGCATGGAACCAAATAACACCTTGAAATGAAGTGACCAGCAATTTTGATCAGCCATGGCAATGACAACCTCTGTTTCTCGCAGGACAACAATGTCACTGGTGTTGTCCAATCTTGGTTGAGGTTGGACGATGAGGTCAATGCAAGGGGAATTAAATGCACTTTGGTGTAACGAATAACCACCATTGACTTCATATCAGTGTAAGAAGAAGAAATTGATACTGGTGTCCGATCCAAAAATAAAAGTTTGGAGAAAGCCCCTTATCGTTTTGTTTATTTTTGAGAGCAACTGAAATTATACTCATTCTATCGGCGATATCTTTCTCAATTTTCACGATATTTGCTTGGGCTTTTTACAAGAGTAGCTCTATACATTTGTCTAATAAATTATGTAAAAGACAATTTGGTAACGCATGCGCAGTTAAACGTTATTTAGTAAAAATGCTCATATTTCATCAAATATTTAATATTTTTCTATTTTGATTGCAGGGTGTTGTCTGTACTGTAGTTTGCCAAGTTTCCTGTAAATAGCATGTCATTGGGTTGAAAATCCTGCGTGTTATAAACAAAAACGTTACGAAAACATTTCGACCTTTTCAAAGAAACCTTTATATCTCCATGAATATGTGCGCTATTCTCATACAAATGAACACAGAAAAGTAAAACAAGCCTCTTAAGCATATGCTACAGCTACAATACATTACAAGCATTATTTTTTACAGGATGATTCCAAACATTATTTTTTTGGTTCACTTCCTTGCTGGTCCCATATTTGCCTTCGGGAGAAAACCTTCGCTGAAATATATGAGGTGTAACAATCCTTTTTACACCCCTGAAATTTCAGGATAATTCGTCAAGTATTTTTCTAGATATTCGACAAAACGTCTAAAATCGGTTACTTTTGGCTAGATAGTACAAGATTACAGAGGAAACTTTTAAAATATGTTCCAGTTAGAAAGAGAAATTTGGGTCGCCCAGGGAGGCTTCAGAATGACCCAAATTTCTAAGAGGCTTTAGAGAAGTCTTGGTGAGTCCTGGTAGATTGAAGTCCAGTTAGAATGAGACCCGAGCAGGCCCAAGGCCTAAACCCCTGGAAGGATGATGGTGATGATGAAAATAAATTATCCTTGCACCAGAATAATTTTGAAAGGCTTTCTAAATAATTTTGCAACCAATTTAAGGTCGATAAATACACATGTGTACCCCCTCCTAAAATAATTTAAATTCCTAAAAATCTACAGTATTCAAAATATGTTTGGACATTACGATGCTTTGTAAAAATGGTTTTATTACAGTAATTAGTAATTACTTGGCCTACTTTCAGTTTAAATGATGGTGACACATAAATTTCATTTATTTCTGATAGATCTCGACAGTCAATTAAATAAACAAATAGCATTCATACGACATTCAACAAATACGACATGTATTGAGGCGGATATTTTTTGTTAATAAATTGATGCATTCTACAGAGCTATTTGGGAGATATTGAGTTTTTTATTTTTTTAAAATTATTTAAAAATTTGCGCATATTCAACATTATAAACTGTCAAGCCAGCGCCAGCATTCTTTAATTCTCCAGGCAAGCATTCTTGAATTCTCCAGGCAAGCATCAATAATGCTTAAATAATGTTAAAAAATAATGCTAGATGATCAAAGAGTTTTGGCGATCACCAGCTAACAGGTATGGGCATGAACTATTAATTTTAAGTAAAGCGTGAGGCCTGTGCGAATATACCATTCCGTAATTTCATTTACTTTTGTAAAGGATTGTTCTAATATAGATAAACAAATCAATTTAGGCGTCGAGGTGTTGAGCATATGACTCTCGAGATTCTTGGTTAGAATCCAGGTCGCAGAATTTTTCCTTCCTATTTTCAAATAATATCATTAACAAATCAATATTAATTTAAGAGATTTTTAATTTGCAAAATTTAGTTTAATTATATTGTTTAAAATAAATGCATTATAGATTTTAATTGATCTGTAAATGATATTATTGTATTGCACTCAAGTAAGAAAAGAAATAAATATTAAATTTTTACTGGAGATGAACCTCCAAGCATCAGGTAATGATTTTTCAATGAAAAATGAAAGGAAAAATTCTGCGACCTGTATTCGAACCAGGAACCTTGGGTATCATATGCCCGACGCCTCTATCAATTGGGCTATCTCAGACACCCGGAAAGTCATGCTGTCACAAGAAAATAAAACCGCCATAAAAAGTGACTATGCCTAGCAGAGGCATTCGATGATTTCGTTGATATACTTCAAATAATGATACCCACTTTCATTCGCACATGAAAAGGGACCACATATATGCCAAAATCGAAGAGTCCTGTCTTCTTTAGTAATGCCTATTCTTCGAGGATAGGAACAGCCAATACTGCTCGACATCTTGATTTCTCTCCACTGTAACGATCGTGTTGCTGAAAGTGGCTGAAAAAAACGCCGCTTTTGCGGAGCTCCTCACATGCTATGGCTGATAAACAGCTTCACTCCCGAATATGCAAGCGAAATCGTGAGATGACTTTGCCGGCAATATGTTGTAAAGTTGACGTGAGCTCATCCCTACAGAAGCACGAGCAATTCGACCAGAAACGATAAGAAACACATCAGCCCAAACAGAGATTCGCATTCATGGTGGTGTGTGGCTGTGATCCACCATAATGGCCCATACAGTGCAACTCTCTGCAAGATAGCTATACTGCTGTGTCCCCAAATGCATTTTCTACTTCAGGAACGGTGGAAACCACATGGGAAGAACGAGATTCTTTTAATGTGTCTTAGCGGGGCTCTTCTGTCACTTTCTATCAGCTTGTGCGAATTTTCTGATCATATTTGCTGCAGCATCATACCTCCATCTGTCTTTGCATCAATATAATAGATTTTGTTGCATCTAATTTAATTGCAGTGCTTTTTATGAAAATGTTAATCAGATGACAACCTACGACCCGTTGAAACTCGTAAAATTTACATCTTTGCGGTGTATAGCTGCATCCGCCGCATTCGTTCCATGAACTTACGTTGCAAATATTTGCTAATGTCCAAAAACTTTTGATAATTAAGTATAAAACTGATGTATTAACAATTATTTTAAAAAAAAGATATATATTTAGAGAAGGAAGAGACACAAGAACCCTGGAATACAATAAATAATAGTTATTAATTAAATCAAAATCAAAAATAATAAGCTTTTTATTTTGATTTTGATTATTTTTGTTTATTATATCTTATTTTTTATTCATTTTGTATTTTTAATTAATAACTATTATCAATTATAATAACCGGAAAAATAATTTTAAAAGAAATTATCATTAGAAACTCTTCAGATTAATTAAAGTTTTATAGCTATACACTATTTGACATACACTCTATGGCCTATAAAAGTTGACAAACGCTCACAGTTCAACATTCTAGTTGTTGGATTGACTTCAGTTACCTTAAATAATGTTTGAATGACGTTCTCTAGAACCGACGACCAATGCGCTACTTTATGAGAAGCCACCTTAGAAAGCAGTCTTGTAGTTATGGCAATATTAGCTTTCATGAATGCCTGCAGCAATGGCTACGCAAAAATACCTGCACACAATATAAAAGGTCTGATCGATTTTGAAGGATAATCATAAAGACCGATGGCTAATGGTTACAGAAGCTCGAACAGTTCCGAAGAAAACTCGATATACTTCCAGTAGAAATCCATTCTCATTTTCTCTTTTGTGGAATTGTGATGACGGATCCTGTTTCAGTCTGGAAGCGAATGACCATTGTATTTGGATTTGGAAGAGGATCAAACAAACAGCTAAAATCCTTTTGTTAAGAAAGAAAAGAACTTTTATTCTTTACTCATTGCTGTCTGTCGTGCAGCAATTTTTTGTAAGAATCCCGCGTTTAGAAATTGTGCAATTTAAACAAGGTTCCTGGAGCCATCACGTAAGGCGCGCAGTTCCCATTTTAAAAGGAACAGTTTTATGCAGTTAATTCTTTTCTCCAAGATAAAATAACCAAAACAGGAGAAACTCTTCTTTATAAACTGTGCTGTTCAAACTTCATACACTCTATATAGTCACTGCAAATAAATGATGTTAAAATATGTTGGATTGTATTAAAGAAACCAGGCGCAACAGGTGAAATAGATGTGATGATGATGCAAAACACATGGCTAAACATGAGGGTAGCTGATTAATAATTCTTTC
>JAHWFO010057283.1:4347641-4391016 GCA_023313115.1 Rhysida immarginata | reverse complement strand
GACAACAATAGAAAAGCTGTGTTTTCTACAATGACGTATATTAAAGGATTTCTAACTTATAATCATTCACTCATATTATAAGGACTGTGGTCATTGAATGCTGGGTAGTGTCATTATCTGATTTCTCCTAGACAAAAAGCAGTGGTCACAAAGTGCAAATCGTCCGAGGGCGTTACAATAAAAACTTACCCTTCCCAATCATGTTATTTATTCATCCTGTTTATGGTTTGCACGGCCTTTAAACCCTTACAAATTTTTTAAATTTCAAAATTATCCATGTTTCAAAAGATACATCAAGACTCATTGCTCAATTGAAAGTGGACACCTGATTTTAGATGTTTGTGGAATATCTAGAAAAATACCTGATTATTATCCTGAAACTTCAAGGGTGTAAAGAGCATGGACCTCATATACGAGGGGAGATCAAAAAGTAATTTGTACTTCCACGGTATGGCCATTTATTACACCACTTATACAAAAGCAACACGGCTATAGCAGCATACAATGTAGGTTCGCTTTTCCACATAGTCCCCAAGAGACCCGAAACATTAATCCGAACGATCAACCAAATTTTCGATTCCGGATGCATAGAAATCTCCTCCAGCGTTTTGTAACCACACGGTGACAGCCGCTTTCACCTCCTCATCGTTTCGAAATCGTTTTCCACCAGTTTTATGCGCCGATTCTCTATAATGATCGCACCCACACGGTCAACATTTACAATGGTACGGGACGTTGCGGGCCTGCCTACGCGATCTTCGCCTGTGATATCCGTGCGTCCTGCTTCAAATTTTTGACACCACTTGACAATTCCTTGCCGGGAAATTGCACTCTCTCCATATACAGTAGTGATTTCACGATGAATGTCCGTTCAATTCACCCGTTTGGCCCATAGAAATCGGATTGCTGCTCGCACCTCAAGTTTGGAGTGGACATCCAGTTGACGCGCCATTGCTTTTAGCCCACTAGTCACACAAAACACGACGGGAAACCACAGCAACCGTCCTATCCGAAGTCTGCGCAGTTAATGTCCCTTTCTCCGCTTTGCCCAAGATTGCGACACACAGCGCGCTCCTGCGGCAAGTTAGTGCAACTTACTTTTTGATCTCCCCTCGTAGTTCAGTGAAGGTTTTGTCCCGAAGGCAAATAGGGGATCAGCAACAAATTGAACAAAAAAAATAATGTTTGGGATCACCCTATAAAAATACAAAAATAATGCTTGAAATGCATTGTAACTGTAGCATATGCTTACGGGGCTTCTTTTACTTATCAGAATTCATTTGTATGAGAATAGCAAGTATATTCATGGAGATATAAAGGTTTTTTAAAAAAATGGAAATATTTTCATAAGTTTTTTGTTTATACATGCAGGCTTTGCAACCCAATGCAATGCCATTTTCAGGAAAATTGACAAACTACAGTAGAGACAACACCCTGTAATCAGAATATAAAATTATTAAATATTTGATGAAATATGAACATTTTTACTAAATAATGTTTAACTGTGCATGCGCAAGCGTTACCAAAATGTCTTTTCCATAATTTATTAGCCAAATGTATAGAGCTACTCTTATTAAAAAAACAAAACAAGCAAATATCGTGAAAATTCAAAAAGATATCGTCGTTAGAATGAGTTGAATTAGTTGCTCTCAAAAATAAACAAAATGGAGATGTTCCAAATCTGTTGAAGCCAATAAATAGGAAGATGTGCGGTTAGGTTAGGTGACCTTCCGATGACCTGATTATGCAAATTCTGGCATATAAAAAATTTATCTCATAAACCGAGTTCCAATCAAAAGCTTCTTCTGTATTCAGCTATGAACTCAATAAAAAAGTACCATAATTGGATGAATAGAACACTCAAAAGTGAAACCAAAACATGTTTGGATATCTTCCTGATAAAGTCGATCCGCACTAGTAGCATTCTCATTAGCAGCATCATAGCACATCAACATGCAGTCATTTTTTCAACTGTATATTTAGTCATCGTACTATGCAAGGAATTGCGTATCTGTGAAATATGCAAAATCAAATGTAATGTTGTCGTTTATGTAAATCATCGTTCGGAATTATTGGAGTTATTTATGAATAACAGTGTGCATAGATTAGGAAATTTTATCGTTTATTTTTTATTCGTAAGAACTGCAAACTTTCACTTTTATTTAGAATTTTTGCTTAAAAAATGGTTTTCTTAATTATTGTTAATTAATATTTCTTCCATGTGACAAATAAGCTGCATAGAAATAAAGGACGAAAATAAACTGAAGCCCTACCTTTGTAGGAGGAGGAAAAAAGAAGAAAGCTGATTACATAGATCATCAAAAAAGTGAACTTCAGGAAATTGTTTTCTTCGTCGCTAATTAAAAAAATAACGACAAAATAAATCCTAAATTTTTTCAATTAGCTGAAAACAAAGAAATTAATATTATAAACAACATTCTCGAATTGATTTTTTTTATATAGAGCAGAAAGAACAAACTTTTCAGAAGGAGCAACATGATTCCGTAACAGGAAATTAAAATTATTTTCCATCGACTTCCACGAAACAAAAACGGATAAAAAGTTGATTTATCAAGATTTTTTCAGTTTCCTAAGATTTGTCTTATTGTATTTTTTTTTTATTTAGAAAACAAAATTTTTAATGATAAAATTTTTTTAGCTTTGTTTTTTTTTCAGAAAAAAAACTGATTATGATTTAATTAGCACTATTCTATTGAAATTTCATTTTTCTATGAAGTGTGCAGCATGATTTTCAACTTTTCGATAGTCCAATGTCGGCGTTCCAATTACTACTGGAATTTGGAAGTCTTGTTGTGTGCGGTTACACATCCTCGAACGCCAACTGTATGCGGTTCCTTCCGCAAAGTGCTTGTTGGAGATCCTTGTTGATGACCTGAAGTGGTTTCTTGCTGTTTTCATGAATCTCGAGCATCAACACCCGTCGGTCGCATTCATTGAGTTTTGGGAATCGTCCGCCGTGGGCCATGCAGATTCGATACCTGTAGTGTTCCGTTTCTTCACGATACAACTAACAGTTGAACGTGGCTGTAATAATTTTTGAGAATTTCACGAATAGGCATGCCTGCAAGGTGATACGAACTGTGTCCAGTAGCACTATTCTTTGTCACATTCCTGCAGATGGGACTGGTGCTTGACATCCAAGACTATGTCTACCCGATATTGCAAAAGCACGCCAGAATAGATTCCACGGCCGTCAAACTAGATGCCATTGGGAAGCTAAATGGAAATGTCGATTATTACTCCTCTTTCGAAGTATCCTTTGTTTAACCATTCTCCATTTACGACAACTTTATACGAGCAAGTTACCACGCCGGCACTTAAATGAAATCAGCTGTTGCTCCGCGAGCATGGATTCCAACGCTCAAGTCAGAATTCATGTAAATTAAGAGATATTAGTTTCATCATTGTAGCGTAGTGTATGGAAAAATAATGGAAAATAATATGTACAATTAGATTATTTTCCAAAACTATTTGAAAAAAACTGAACTTCAAAATTCAACTTCAAGTAGTTCCAAATTTAGGAAAGGAGTTTTACAAATTCCACATCAAAATTGGCCAGCATCCGGATTCCAAATTTTAAAAGTGTTTTCATCATTCCACATCCAAATTGGACAACAGCTGAGACCAGAACATCAGGATTCCAAAAGTAACTACTGTCGATTTGAAAAGTGAATTTCATCATTATCCAATTATTTATTAGGAATTTTGGCAAAAAAAGCTACTTATAAAAACCCACGCTTGGTCTGTACGTTTATCCGGCCGTCCGCCGTTGCACGATAACTTGAAAGCTGATTAACTTTTTCAAATTCTCACTGTTTTTATGAACCTCGCGCATCAACACCCGTCGATCGCGTTCATTGAGTTTTGGAGATCGTCCAAATATGACCAATCATAGCGGTATCCCATCGTCCTTGGTACCTCTTCTCCATAAATTTTATGTCTTGATGGATGCGTTCGCCGTGTTCCTCGCTTAAATCTCCCAAATTAGGTTTGAAGAAGTCTTTATATGAATGCAGATAATGCATTTTTATTGACATTCTGTACTCAAGATGATGAGTCATATATTGACATTCAACACAATCAAATATGCGCAAAATGAGTCATAATTCTGCAACCGTCGACAGTAGAGTGAAACAAATATCATTTTTAGAATCAGCGTCATCGAATTCATTAAGAAAGAGCATTAAAACGTGATAAGCAAAATGCTGTTACGTTGTGTAATCTATATTCTTAAGCAGCGGAGTAATTGTGCTACTTATTAGTTTTACAATGTCCGTCTGTTCCCTTCATAATTTCTACATTTTTTGAGGTAGAAGGTTGATATTTGGAATGTCCTTACTATGGGCATGACCACCTTCACTATTTAGTTTGATTTTGATTGGTGCACTGGGGTCGGAATTACGGAGGTGGGAGTCAGAGGGGGACTACAGATCTATGTGCTATTTAGGAACTAAATGAGTGAAATTCAGTATCCATATTCCTCAAGGAAAGATCTACATTACTATGAAGTTTAGTCCAAATTGTTCCAGTGGGATCGGAATTCCGGGGATGGCAGTCACTTGGTCTTTAGAACTATGGCAATAAATGGAATGTGATATGTCATTCGATCGGAAATGATGGGAAAGTGTCACGGAAATCCCTGATCATTGTAGATCACGACGGTGGAATCGGGCATTTCCGGACACGATCGTTTCTCCATTCGGAAAGAAAGAAATGACGTCAGAGGTTGCGTCAGCAGGAGACAACCAATGAGCGACAGGAGAGTTTTTCAAGCGCGAAGCCTGGAAAGGAAAATGTGAGAGGGAAATGGAAATGGAAAATCAACAGGAGAGCGTACACCTGAATGCTCGGAAGGCCGTACAAGGGTACAACGTCGTAGCCGTGGAAGAGGGCTCTATGTCGTGGCCAGGCAGTTGGACGGAGGGAAACGAACGCCGCCCGAGTTCCCAGAGCGACAGCTGATAACGTCTCCATTGGCGAAGGAAAGTGAGCTGTGCAGTGAAGTTATCGCGGCGGAGATTTCGTCAACGTGGCAGTGCGGCGAAATCAGAAGATATTCTCCTCAGCATGGACCCGTTCAAGGCTCTCCTCGCTATTTCCTAAGGTCAGTCAGTGGCCGAACAGGCTTTTTCTCTTGTTCAGATTAGCTACGTGGTTGGTTTAAACGCCGTAGTATCACGAGTAGCCTTTATAGACTTGTGGATTCGCGAACTACGCAATTCTTCTCAAATCAAGCACGTGTGGCCTTATGGCATGTGTAGCTATTTCTCCTATCATTTAGGATACAGAAGGGATCATAATACTGTGCTTATTTACAACGTGTGTAGTGGCCTTACAGTATAAGAGATGGACAATAGAATTACCAACTAGTTTCGCCATTTATTCCCGGCTTTGTCAAGGTACACAACAAGAGGCTCGCAGGCCTTATATACAGAAAAATGGTACAGATGGACCAATGAGCGTAAAAATATGATACATAGTAAATGGCCAATAAGAGAAACAAGCGAGATAAGCATAAAATAATTAAAATATAAACTATAGGAAAATGACAAAGGTGATGCGAAAAAAAGAAAACGCGGACCGTATAGAGAACATGGGAGATTGACAAAATAAATGGGCAAAATAAAATAGAAAAGGGAGATTGACAAAATAAAAATCAGTTTACAATAAATCAGAAAGAGGATTAAGCATGGTAAATATGTCGAAGTCGGTCTGGCAGTTGAGTAATCGGTCGGGGTTGGTCTTCTTGGCCTTGTAGATTTCGATAGCTTCGAGGGTGGTAGTTTTTGAAGGTTTATGGCATATGTGTAAGACGGACATCACTTCATCTTGCGTGCTAAGGGGGTGTCCGGTGCTCCTCAGGTGGTTAGCGTAGTGTGACCGATTGTCATTCTTGGTATATGATTTGGCATGTTCTTTAAAACGTACTGTGAAAGTACGGGTGGATAATCCGTCGTAATATTTGTCGCACAATGTATATTCGAGGCGGTAGACGCCTGGTTGTGCGAGTTTATCGTAAACGATTGCGGATGGGGGGTTCAGTGTGCGGGTGGACGAGAGGGGGGAGCGTAAGGATAGAAAACGGAAGAGTTGGGAGAAATGGGGACCTAGGTATGTCATGGAGACCCACTTCTTGGACTGGGGTGCATCAGGGGAGGTAGGATTGGAGAGGGCAGAAATAAACCCAGTCTAATTCTGCTATCAACAACATCTTCAATAGACTACATCCTTTGAATTTTCTTCCATTTCACAAGTTTCTTCATCCTTTTTCAAGAGTGGTGAATTTATTTATTATTTTTTTGTTTTTATTAATTTTACGATTTTCCCCATTAAAAGGAGACTGACCACATTTAAATTTAAAATTAATCATTTAAACTCCTTAGATCAATAATTGTCATTTATGTATTTGCTGAGTGTCATTTTTGCTATTTCAGTTTGTGATGGTGTTGGTACTAGTGCATTCTTGTGTTACTTATAAGATAGATAGATTATACTGATTTTTGCATTTTACCCAAATTAATAGCAGATTGTATTTGTTTACCACTTGTTTAGGCGTAATACTGTTTTATTTCCATAGATCTACTTAAGGTTAATCCATATTAAAGTAATATGTTGATGCTATTGTAACCTTAGATTTGTGCCTTGTCGTAGCAAGGTTATACCTTATTTTGGATATTAGAATTAGATTGTGAGTCCCCGACCCTCTCTCTGAGTATTATTCGAGAGGCGTCCATGGTATTTATTTGTTTTGTTTTCATTATTAATATATTGCTATTTAATAAACTGTTTGTTATTTATTATAATCCGTTCACTGTACGTGTTTTATTCCACTGCGCATATCTGCTCCCAACCAGATATATTGCACGTTACAGAAAGGAAAGAAGATAGAGCTCTTTTATATGTTCTACATATTACGAACATTTTATTTATTATGAGCAATTGAGCAATCGTGCGTCGACTAAGCGATCGTCGCGTGCGCATGTTTACGTCATCATTGCTTAAAAGATAAACAGAAAGTAACAGTGTAGTTTCATTTTTGACTAATCGAATGTTATATGACATGGCATTATCTTGGTATTCTTTACGGTGACTGTTCTCGACTTTGACGTGAATTCGACTTGAAGGGGTCTACGAAAAATCCTTAAAAGTTGATACAGGCGGGCTAAGACCTTGATGGTCATATTTCTGAAACAGAATTTGAATAAGTTAATCCGTTTTCAAGTTATCTTTGCGGACGACCGGACAGACGGTTAAATGTACAGACCAAGCGTTCATTCTTAAAAGTAGCTTTTTTGGCTGAAGCTCCTAATAATATAAAAATGTCTACTGTTTGAATTGTTTATTTAATTATTTTCTCCGTTAATTGAAGCAAGAAGAAGATAAATTTAATGAAGTTTTGTATAATTAATTGGGTATACATTAAAAGAGAAATATTGATAAAAGAACTCATATTTCTAAGATTCAAGCATTATAATTTAACATTTTGTAAAAAAAAAAAAAAAAAAAATCGATCAAAATGTCACCTAATTGACTGCGATCTAACATAATCTAAAGAAAGAAAGAAGTGAAAAAGATCATTAATAATGAAGGTAGGCTTCCAATGATCAGAACAGGTGATAACTCTATTAAGACGTTGAAAGGAGTTGGAAAAAAGAATAGTTCAGGTAAAAGTTCCTCTACTAATTTCATTTTCAATAAGGTGACTATTCTGAATTTTTTTCCTTTACTTGATATCGATTTCTCTTTAATTCGCCAAAAAAGCAAAACTGATACATTTTGTGTGTAATGAAATAACAGCGAAGACAGAGTCTTAAAATAGACTGTTGAGCACTCACCGGTGACGCCTATTCTAAACGAGACTGGACTTTTTCGCAAATTGCTTTTCCATACAGAGCACCCAAAGCGTCTTTTGTTTCTTTGTGGTGGAAGGCGGGATGAAAAGCGGAAGAGAGATGTTTATTTTGCGGTGGAAAACGGTCGTTGCTCCGGCGCAGGCGCAGTTCCAGCCAACGATAATTTTCTAGCCGTGGTGCAGGTTTTAAGAAAAAAAAATAGGAGTTTTGAAAAAAAAAAATCCGATAATTAATTCGGAGAGAAAATGAAATCCTAGCGAAACACATGAGGTCTGTTTTGCAAAGGGAGATGATCGGCCAGCAATTTCAAAGGTGGTCTCTTTTGGACGCTCTTTTGCCAAATGCTCGAAACAGCGCTTCCGTTCGAAAGAAGAGAGAGGGAGAGGGAGGCCAGACAAATCCAAAATACGGTCGTAACTAATTAAAATGCAGCCTTCTCCATTAGTCTGGCTGCAGGCAACTCGTGACGGAAATCAGACGGTAGGTGAGACATTGAGTTACGCCGCAATTACTAACCTTCACACAATGACAAACAACGAGCGCACTAAAGCATTTTTCTCTTCACCGCTCCCATGAAAACTAAAAGATCCCCCTCACGGCATTCCATTAGCAATTATTAAAAACGCCGTGTGTAAACATAATTACAATAAGAAACATTATTATTCGATTTCTTTTTAAGATAAACAATGCGCGAAAAGGATAATGTTTGTACAAGGGTATCGTCATTTCCTCTTAATTAAATAGGATGCATTATTTTACTGCATTAAAAATTTAACATACATTGAAGTTTTTATTATGCCTTTACGGATTTTGTGGCGCTTTTTTCCACAAATTTTTCAAAAGGTTTCACTTATTTGGAAATTAAAAATATATTAAAACAGTAGTAAAATAAATATATTTATTGGGTAGTAAACTCGATGCTTATTTACATCCAGACTCTTCGGTTCGAAACGATCTGCTAGCTAAAGTGCTCATGCGGACAAATACAGAGTCGAGTCACATTATTATGACTACCAGCTAATAACCCGAATAACCGCCTTTAGCAACACAGACAGCAGCTAGACGGCGTGGAAGTGAGTCAGTAAGATTCCGGTAAGTTTTTACTGGTAGCTGTTGCCATGCAGACTGTAAACATCCGATTGCTGCTGAAGGGTACGCGGTGGTTGTTCCATAGCACGCACATGACGATCGAGGTGATCCCAAAGGTTCTCGATTGGGTTGAGGTCTGGGGAATTAGCGGATCAGGAATAATTGCAGCCGTATGACACGTCGCATTGTCTTGCTGGAACGTGCCATCCCCCTCTGGGAAGACAGTCGCCATATATGAGTGTACTTGATCTGCAATTATGGATAAATAACCGAATCGGTTGAGAGTGCCTTCCAGAGGTATCAGTGTGCCCACACAATGCCACAAGAACACTCCTCACACCATCACGCTGCCGCCACCAGCCTGGATTCGTCCAACAATGGTTGCAGGATGCTTGTTCTCGGAGGTTTCTCGCCTCACCCGCCAACAGCCGTCACTTCTGTGGAGCAGAAATCGTGACTTATCGGAGAAGGCAACCGTTTTCCAGTCAGAAGTGGTCCAGTTTCTGTATTGTTGGGCAAATTGAAGCCGTTTTTGGAGATGAACCTTCGTCAGCATGGGTGCGGTGACCAGCCGTCTGTTGTGTAGGCCCATACGTAGCAGGGTCCTCCGTTTTAGATACATGGCTGGTGGCACCCTCGTTGGTTTGAGCGGTAAGTTGGTCCACTGTAACTCTTTGGTTGGCCTTCACACACCTTCGCAGCCGACGTTCATCTCTCTCATCAATGGCACGTGGTGCTCCACAGTTTCCATAACGTTTATTCTGAACGGTCCCATTTTCCCAGTCATTTTACACTTTAACTACAGCAGCACGAGAACAGTTCACAAACTGCGCGGTTTCCGAAATACTGCTACCCTTGGCCCGAAAGCCGATTATCATCCCCTTTTCCAGATCTGATAAATCACGATTCTTACCCATTTCAGCAATGAGTGAAATGTTTTGAACATAGCAGAAACCTACACGTGACATAGTTCCTCGGCTAGGCAACCCGAAGACAAACGTAGGAGGTTGTCATAATAATGTGACTCGACCCTGTAAAAATGCGTTGGAAAACTCTTGCGTTGAAGGGTCATCGCTGAGGAAAGCTCTCATATTGACGGTTAACTGGAGCTGTTGAACACTTGCCCATAAACTGGATTTTTTCAGGCAGGCGTTAATTTCATCTGCAGCTGTACCACGCTGAATGATGGGTAAAGTTTGTCTAAAATCTCCAGCCATGCTTTGCTAATTGTCTCTGATATCTCGCAGAGTACGATCCAAAGCTTCAAACGCTTTCTTATGCGCCATGGTGCACTCATCCCAAACTATAACTTTACATTCGCGGAGAAGCTTTGCCACGCCACTTTGCTTCCGAATGTTACACATAGGAACTTCATCACGCACTAAATCGAGAGGCAACTTAAATGTTGAGTGAGCTGTCCATCCTCCATCTAATAGAGTTGTAGCTATCCCAGAGGTAGCAGTAGCCAAAGCAATGTCACCTCGGCTTCGAACTTCAGCTAGGATGAGGTTGAGGAGAAAAGTTTTCCCAGTTCCGCCAGGAGCGTCCAAAAACGTCAGGCTTCCTTCTCCAGAGTCGATTTTTTTCATTAAATCATCATACGCAACTCGTCGATTTCGAATTTTGTATGAAAGAGATCGCTTTTGCTCCAGATATTCTAATAA
The DNA here is from genome assembly GCA_023313115.1 of Rhysida immarginata. Lineage (NCBI taxonomy): Eukaryota > Metazoa > Arthropoda > Chilopoda > Scolopendromorpha > Scolopendridae > Rhysida > Rhysida immarginata. The sequence continues at coordinate 4,380,389 of JAHWFO010057283.1, read as the reverse complement.
TGTCTGAGCGTTATAACTCTTCTCTCTTTGGATTTCGGCACACGGAGCATTTTCTTGGAAGAGTCTTTGAGGCGATTCAATTCCAAATTCCGCCAAGTTTTTTCCAGAAATCATAAGAAGCATGTCTTTAATGTAGATCAAAGCCTCGTTGATCATGGTACTTGTCATTTGAAAATATTCATCATTAGATTCTTGTCTCTGGCGAAACAATATATCTTCAGTCATGTCGTATTTGTATTTTTCCCACAAACCCTCAGCATCACTGAGGAAGTATATTATAAGAACAATGACGAAAAGGTCGCGTATTTTTGAAGGGGAATAGCAATCAGCAGCTTCTTGCAAGATGGCATGCAAATGTTCCTCTCTTTCCAACAACCCTAGTCTTTGACAAGCGGCCTTGAAAGTTGGGCAAACTGTATCGTCGATTGTACGCAGATGAGTAAAAGATATAGCCCCTTTGACGTGATGAAGAAGTAATCGAAGATAATAGCATTCTTGTTGAGAAGGATGGACAGTGTATATGCGGCCCAAAGCATGTGTTTGGCGTATTTGTGCCCAGCCAGGAACTTGTTGTCCTTGTTTGCGTCGTTTCCAACTCTTCGATTTCTTCTCCCATGTATAATACGAAGGGATTTCGCCATACAATACTGTTTTGGCAAATTCATCTTGTTGTCAAAGTTTGAAATATGCCGTCAATGTCGTATCTCTTCGTACTTCAAGTGCGCGTTGCACGGTCTCTTCCGTAAAGTTGACTCTTTCGCCATTTTCGAGGTGGATATCAAGATGAGTTATTGTGGGAATCTGTCGTGGATAGGAAACCCAAGAATTCTCCAAACGGCTTCATTAGTGCTAATGTAACGCCCTGTTTGGTATTGGATAACTTCCTCTCCTTCCGATGTACTCCCATTTACTTAAAATATGACTTGATCATATCTTTTGTATAAGTACTTGCACACATAGTTGATTGCCTTGACAGATTGGCAATATTCAACGTTAATGTGTGCGTCGAAAATTTTGCAGAAAAGTGGATTGTATGGAACAACAAACCGGTTGTCGATGGTCACCACGGAATCTTTGTTAATTTTTTTGGCAAACGTCCGTCCTCCATCTTCAGGGCTTCTTCTTCTATAGAGTGGATAGCCTTCCAGATCCGTTCTAGTTTCGGAAGTAAATTGCCTCGGGTATCTTTTCGCGCAAATACCGCTTTCCATACATAGCGACCTCTGATTTAATTGACCGCATGGACCATGGATCATCGACGTAATGACTGTGATGTAAAGTTTGGGGTCTGTTACAGGGCATGGAATTTCAGCGCTTATGATGTTATCGATTTGATCTGGTCGGAGTTTTTCTCGGCACCATATTAAGATATGAGCGTGGGGCAAACCACGTTTTTGCCATTCACATGAATGAAGTCCACAAAGAACTTCACCGAATATTTCGCCCTTCTTAATCAACTGGAGCATTTTTGATAGTTTTCGTGCAAATACACGTGCGACCAAATCATGACGATGTGTGACATTTTCACTGTTGTCAATATAATCCCTGATTTCCTTCCACTTTGGATTGCAAGTGAAAGTAATAAACAAATCCGGGCGGCCGTATTTTCTCACATAAGTCAGAGCATCTTGGGCATATTTGATCATGTGTCGCGGGCTGCCAATGAAAGTTGATGGTAAAATTATTTTTCGTCCGACTTCATTGGGATTAGCATTGTCATTATTCATTGCGTCTTGTAAATGTACGTATTCTTCGGAGCGCAATTTGGACTGATTGTACCGAATATACTTTAACCGTTCGGACTCGGCCTTAGCATGCATATCAACAATAAACTGACTGAATAAGTCTCGGTAATATAGCAAAGGATTTTTGACTCCATCACGAATCATAAGATGATATGCATAGAACTGCATACAGGAAACGGTTTTATTTTCTCTTGGCACTTTGTGGAGGGGATCAAATTGCTGAATTTATAAGTAATATCCATCTTGTCCATTCCAAAAAATTAGAGGATACTGAAGAGAGTTGTAAGCAGGATGCAGCTCCGATATTTTTTGTAGCTCGCCACTTTTTTCGCGGAGGATAATATCGCTTCTCCCACAATTATCTCCTGCGATGATTACAGCGACTTCGGCCACCGTAGGGGCACTGAATCGGCCTCTATGTTTGTTGGCGGGAATTTTGTCTGCAACAATACGCAGTCTTCTCTCCGGCGCATCCATGAAGCACATATTGTTCTTGAACTCTCTGACCAAAGCATTATGCGTATGTAGCATCTCTTGAAGAAGAACGATTATTTCTCGATCTTTTTGCTTATCGCTTTCTCTTATCTTTTCCTTAATAAAGAAAGGCAGGTTCATTCGGAAATGTGTTTCAAGTTCGCCGGTAAAATAAATTTGCAAGAATTGTGATGGTTTGTTAGTCATTGGTCTAAGGGATCCAATGTTATGATAGACTTGGCTTTGAATTCGAAAAGTTGGCATGAAACCTTCTTGAACTACATGGCCTGCTCCGAAACTTGTCATTTGGAAAGCAGAATTGAAACGTCTAATATTTTTCTTGAGATGTTTGGATAATTCTGTGTCTCCGCACAAAAGCGTTTTCAATGGTTCAGGGGTAGTGGAAGACCACATAAAGACACTTTCCCACGGCTGCAGCACATTCCATCAGACTCGCCTTCCCATTTCATAGCATTACAGAAACCACATTTTTTGTCCATGTCACCAATCGAGCCAAGCTCTTCATATTCGTTTGAGGGAGAGTAATGGAATGCTGCTTCAATGGAATACTGAATCAAGTATTCTTCGCCTAAAACTCTGTTCAACGGTTTCTTCGGCTCTTGCAGCAGTATTTAGTTTAATTGTCTTCGACGTTGAAATTCTTCTTGTAAACGAGAAATACCAGTTCTTTGTCTTTCTTGGTCAAGCCTCGCTTGAGTTTGTATTTCCGTTTCAGCTCGTCTTGTCCTCGCAATTTTCACTCGATTTCTTTCACGGCGTTCTTGTACTTGTTGGTTCGTTTGCACTGCTCGTCTCGCCGCATCCGCTTGCCGATTTTTCTCCTTTCTTGCCTCAGCTTGCACAGGCGTTTCTGCAGCTCTTCTTGCAGCTGCTCGTTGTTGTTTTTGCACTCGCCTTACTTCAGCGGGATCTGCTGTATTTTCCAGCCTTGGAATTACATTTCGCAAAGACATGTCTAAATTAGTTCAAAAAGTAAAGCTATTCAAATAAAAAGAAGTGGTGGCTTCATTGCAAATTTACCAATCTCAATACCATAATTGCCATATCTTGCACGTAATTATTACTTACTTAATTATAAATGCATTTGGTCCTCAGAAATGCATCTTTAATTATGTAATTTCATGCAGTGTAGGTTTAATTAAATAAATGGAGAGTCTATAGCCCGTATTCAGAATATTGTTGAATAAAATTTTCATATTATTGAATTCGTACTCAACAATGGTTTGAATATGAGCAAGAGCATGAGCGCTCATTCTTAATACGGGCGTATAACTTTATACTACTGGAAGAGTTACGACCACGGTCTATAGATACTCATGATCATCGAGCTTCGGCCATTTTCCATTGTTTCGAGAAGCTAAAGAAAACAGATCGCGCCAGGTGCCGCATAGATCGAATCAGGGCACGGCATCCTAGAAACTACCAGGCCTGAACAAGACGTCAATAAGGTATTGTTGAAGCACTAAGATTGTGACGTTGAACTAACTTCTGTAATAGCACCACCAGTTTGACGTAACAATGTTTTTTCTTTTTCCATGTTCAGGCCAGGTAATATCTAGAAGGCCGTGATCAGGCAGCGCCTCCTATAAAGAAAGCCTCAGCACTGAAACGTCATACATTGTTAGATCATCATAGGTCGACCAAATTTAGAGCTTATTATTGGTAGAAATGCGGTTAACAAAGGACGAAGTATGATGATGTAACAATGTATGACGTTTCAGTGCTGAGGCTTTCTTTATAGGAGGCGTTGGATCAGGGCCGACCAATGACGTATATTAAAGATAGACTCCGAATCCTATTGTTGTAACTTGAAGCAAATTGGGAAGCTCCATGCCCAGAACTGTCATGGCTGAAAGTGAGTGAAGATGATGCAAAACACATGGCTAAACAACGAGAGTAGCTGATTAATAATTCTTTCACACGCCGATCACTGAGTGATAAGTTTATCTTTTCGTTTACTTTGTATTTGAAGTATTTTATTATATTTTATAAACAATTTTTCGATCATGGTTTCAATTTCAATTTCGTTTCGATTGTCTTTCAGTAACGTATTTTCATTTTAGTTACGTATTTTTGATTTATTTTTTGTGGAAAATGATTCCTGATCGTTTTTCTTGTCTGTTTGTACAGTTGTACGCAGAACGACTTTGAATAATGGTTTTGAATTAATTATTATTCGGGCCCAAAATCTTCAATAAAAGCAGCCAGACAGCTAATTACTCCACGGCTCACTCCAGCCCAGAACTCTCATGGCTCAATTTGCTTCACTTTTTGCCGCTGTTAACAATAGAATTCGGAGTCTATCTTTAATATACGTCATTGGGGCCGACCGTGACCTGCGATAGAGGTTTTTCATTGAAACTGAAAATGAAAGTAAAGTTTCTATCTGTCGATAGGGCGGCGCTGCAGGCGTTTTTGGGCCGAATTTACATGCAGCGCCACTTTTCAATAGAGTTCCCGCCCTATTGGGAGCTAGAAACTTTAGCTTCATTTTAACAATGGAGCTCGATGACCATGAATATCTATAGACCGTGGTTACGACCAAATTGTGTCATGCAAAAAAAAAAAATAAAAAATGAGTTCAATACAAATTTTATCTATCTTCTATATATATAAAGAAGGATGTTTGTGGGTGTGTCTGTGGGTCTGTCTGTGGGTCTGTTTTTTATACAAATCTACAGTTTTATTCCGATCTTGATAAAATTTCGCATACATGACCTTCAAAGCATGAGGAAGGTCACTGTCTACCTCAGATTTCGGAAAAATAATAAATATCGATAAAAAATAGATATTCATGGTTATGGCAAGGCATTTTAATGAGAAATATCTCATGACCAACAATGCAAGGCAAAGTTTGTACAACAATAGGTATCAACAATGGTATCAACACGCAATTCACAAACGCTCTGCATGAACAAACAATCAATATCTCATGACTAACAATGAAAGGAAAAGATTGTGCAAGTGTAATTATCCCGGGCAACGCCGGGTACCTCTTCTAGTCTTTAATCTATCTATATAAAGAAGGATGTTTGTGGGTCTGTCTGTGGGTCTGTTTTTTATACAAATCTACAGTTTTAGTCCGATCTTGATAAAAGTTCGCATACATGACCTTCAAAGCATGAGGAAGGTCACTGTCTACCTCAGATTTCGGAAAAATAATAAATAACGATAAAAAATCGATATTCATGGTTATGGCAAGGCATATTAATGAGAAATATCTCATGACCAACAATGCAAGGCAAAGTTTGTACAACAATAGGTATCAACAATGGTATCAACACGCAATTCACAAACGCTCTGCATGGATCAACAATCAATATCTCATGACTAACAATGAAAGGAAAAGTTTATGCAAGTGTAATTATCCCGGGCAACGCCGGGTACCTCTTCTAATTTATGATAAATGAGGTATATTTCCTTTTAAAATAACACAAAAGAAGTTATACAGTAATTCACTTGTATATAAAGGCAGAGATAATAGTTAACTTCTGCTAAATGGCGTCGTTACGTCATTTATGAATTTTTCGTAGCCTACAATGTAATTTTCATGAACACCAATTCTCCACAATCAATTTATTTTTAAAAATTGAGAAAAACCCCAACAATGTAAAAGAAAACAACAACAATAATAATAATAATAATAATAATAAATATTAAAAATACACTATCCCTTCCCTATTTATAATGGAACTTAACCACTTAAGAACAATGGCATTTAATATTCCAATTTAAAAATATTTATTCCAAATTAAAAATGTTTTTAACAATCAGTGTGGGAAATTGATATTCTAGAAGTTATTCCTCCAACGTATTTGTATTGAATAATGTAATTTTCATTATTTCCATCTATGATTTTAACAATCAGTGGTTTTTTCGTTTGTTGAAAATAATGAATTTTGGATTGTTGCTTAGCCAATAGGATCGTTTGCAGCTACACAGACACAAACATACAGACTTTCGATTTTATATATATATATATATAGATTCTTATTTTTGTTTATATTAAGTCTTGTTGAAGTTAAAAAATAATATTTTAAAATCTTTAGAATAACACATACAAAATTAAAATTATATAAAGTTTAGGAATGATAGAGTGTCTAGCAAAACGATTTCGTAAAATTCCCCGAAAAACAAATTCCCTGACTGTTCCCGGTTACACAATTTTTTGGCTACGTAACTCGGAAACTACTCGTTGGAATTCGTTCAAATTTTAACAGTATACACAATTTTATGTACCCTATTATTTTCCCGAATTTCATCATCTTAGATGTTGTAGAAAGTGAGTTATTAACTTGTTGATCTTAGTGGCGGCATTTTTATTTCTGTTCATATCTCAGTTATCGTTCAAATTCCGACCCATGTTCATATGAACTCTTTTGCTTAAAATCATTCATACTACCTCCCCTAAGAGTTTGTGACGGGGTTTCAGATACACCCTGTATGGGTGAAGGTCCGTAATGGTCCGAGGTATCTTTAGTGATTCAATGGAACCCCTGGCAAGTCAACACATGTCCATGCGTTTATTTTGACGGATTTGGCTGCCACACAGGCGAACTTCCACTCTTCTGAGGAAGTGAGATATTGCCATGGCCTATTCACCATGTTCTCAACATAATCTGCAAACCTGTTCACCCCATCTCAACATTATCGAACACGTTTGGGATACCATGCAACCCGCTGTGGAACATGAAAATCCAATACTTCGGAATACAACAGAATTGTGGATAGATATTTTTCGCTGCTTTAATTAACCGAATATTTAACCTATCTTTCTTTACAAATAGTTTTGCCTGTAATGAAGCTATTTTTATCATCAATATATATATTATACTGAGGATGTCGCTATATTATGGTAATGGTTGACATTTATCAGTAAAGAAATAAAAAAAAGTCACAAAGAAATGTTCCTCAGTGATGATTCCGTAATGCAATGATAAAAAAATATCACACAGAAACTGAAAAAACAAGTCCTAAAATTCTTAGCATCCCTTTCGATTCTTGTCATTCTTTTCGATCACACTTACATAGCTTTTTTAATCAATATGACGATCGGATATAAGTAAGTATCCTCTTATGAATGTAATAAAATTTCAAATTATTTTCATGACGATTCTTTAAAAAAATATTTTATAGGTCAAAAGTCAGTGGACGTGGCTTTAATTTTTCCAGAGTGAATGGTGGGATTTTTAATTCAGCGTGGCTTAACAGATGTAATTTTGCGAACACTCCAAAACAGGAGGACCTGATGCGCGCAAGATATGGAAGATGGCCGCAGCGAGTGATGAAAGCTGTCATCTCGCTGATAGCAATCGCTTTCCCGACACATATCGAAGATCTGACGCCGCTGTCAATATCAAACGCGAATAAAATAAACACAATATGGATTTTTCTCTCCCACCGATCAAGCACATGCTTCTGAGCGATCTCCTAATGGTACGAATATGTACATAAACTTTTTAATGCCAAGAAATCCATTTCAAAACGACGGCTGAATAAAAACCTAATCCATTAGTTTGTCAATTTTTCGGCTTAATGTAATTTTTAATTGGAAATTTTATGCATCCAATTTTCCTGTGATTTTTGTGATTTATTATTTAACAGGCATTGAATTGCTGCACAGCGACAGAGTCGAACAAGTGGAACTCAGATACATAGAACATGAAGGGAACGTTATTACTTCTAAAAAGGTTATAAAGCTTTTATATCGAAAGCTTGAATTATCCAACATGGTAAAGGTTCCTCTCAACTACGAATAGGTCCAGCTATTATAAAGAACATTTGTTTTCGAAATGAAATACCTAAAGCGCCATTCAAAAAATTATCAGAGAATTACGAACAAATTCTTAAGATTTATATTCCATTTGAGGGTATATTATTTTTTACATCGATCTAACTTAAGCATAAGGATGTGTCCGATGTTTTTTTTCCTAAGCAATTCCGGTAAATCAATCTTCACCTTTTCAGGTCCAGTGTCACTCTTTGATAGGGATATTCGTTCGACTTCTCAATTTCCTCATCAACTTTGGTACACGTCTGGCCTATCCAATTAACAACCTTCATTTCTTTCCTTTTCAGACAAAAGCTCACGGATGGTGGAACGTGCAAGGACACAATGACACTTGAAGAGAAAGAGAGCATGAGAACCGCTCTAACATCTCTCATCCCCCACCTCCCGACATCCCTCTCTTCTCATCCTTCTCTGATTTCTACTACGCTGCATCGATTCAGTTCACAACTACAATTACCGAAGATCATTAACAAAATTAATGGGCGGAAACACTGGACGCAACCGATGAAAGGATACGAAATCCACACGAGACTGGATTTCTTCTCAGAGAGTTTCGCATTCGTCTAATCCACTCCTACAAAGTTTTCACGCCAACAAGGATTTTTCCGAATAAATAATCCCCGGAAAATACGACTTTGACAGTTACTTTTGTTATCGTCAGTTTAAAGCGCTTAGGCCTAAAGTTTTGCATTTTCAAGTAGAATTTAATGCCACTGTTATTCCCTAATTTTCTGAATTCAGAAATGTACGGATGATGATGTAATTACAATTTCTTAAGAAGTAACTACTGCTTATAAGACAACAAGAAAACACGACTATAACTCGTAATACGATTTTCAAAAAAAAAAAAAATGAGCACTGAATTCTAAAAACGAAATGAACAGGTGCCTCGACAAAGCTTCATAACGGGCACGTGCTCCAAGATAACGTCAGTTACGTATCCTTGCTTAATATGCAAATACAATCAACGTACCAGAATTGGTAGGAAATCATTTCTAGTTTCATTTTTAATTTTTATTTATTTATTTTCTGGTATTTTGTAGGCCAACCTAAATGAATTGTTAAAACGAAACTAGCGCGTGCATCGACAAAGCTTAGTATAGGCGCGTGCCCCAAGCTCACATCAACAATCCTTAAATGATAAAGAAAATTTAAGAAAATTAAATATCGCATTTATTTATAACTCGTCAGTACGAATCAATTTGACATATCACATGACCTATGTTGGAACGTTAATTTTACTGCACGTGATTGAAGGAGTCATTTTTTAGGACTAGCATTTCTGAAATTAAAAGAATGTCATATTCGTTCTGTGCTCGTGATCTTCGATCGAATGACATATTACAGGCCGATAAAATATTTTAATGGGGGGAGGGGGTCTCAATAATCATGTGAATATTAGGCCATTTCAATGACAAACTAATTAGGTGAGCTTAGAAAGGGCCTCTATCGACTGTCTCTAGCAAAAACAGAATTTGAAAAAGTTAAAGCATTCTCGAGAAACCGTCGGACATACAGACGGACGGAAAGACACACAAACAAGCGAAACCAATATATGCGTTTCAGAACAAATATATGCTTTTCAGCATATAATAACCTAACATAATCTAACTTAAAATTGCTTTATTAATATTTTGGCTGCACTCCTCGCAGATTTCTCCAGTTTAAACTATGATAAAACAGAGATCTAGGATCTATTGATTTTTTGTCGCAATCTGCCTTATTTTTTTATCCAACTTAGTTATTTTAAAAGGACATCTCAAATGAAATGTTATCTCATTTCATTTTATTGCCTCCATTTTATCCACGTTACCTAGTTTTATTTTTTTACACTTTCTGAAAAAATACCGCCTTTTATTGTTTGTACTGTGGATTATTTGCACAGATGTTTTCTACTTTTGCAAATATGTTATTATTAAGAACTAAGCCGAAAACCGTGAAATTTACACAGACCGATGTCACTTTCCAAACAGAGTATATTTATGATTAGCCAAGTCTCGGTGTAAAGACTTCACCCTCATCTCTTATTCTTTTGGGTGCTCCAGTTTTTTGTTTCTCCGTGACGTTTGCGACGATTCGGAATGCCTTTTTAAAACTGAACTAAGCTGCTTACTGGAAATGAACTTTATAATGTTTGAACAGAAAAGTTTTGTTAGTGAAAATGACTCAGACGAAATAAATAATTTTAATCGAGACTATACTCTGTCCAACGAAAGAATAATTGGGCGTGTCCAATTAAATTTCCAATTTCAATTATTTAATCCAGTTAATTTTATTGGGAATTTAATTAGACACGCCCAGTATTTCTTTCGTTGGACACCGTATAGTTGCCATGACTTTTGCCCCAACCCTCGTATTTAAAATTTATTTATTACGTGCAATTGTTGAAAAGTTACAAGGAAACAATAAGTGAACGAGTATTGTTACCTGCTTGCGGGGTTTTTTCCACGACGTGGTCAAGAAGGACGTGTTGGTGAAGATGGGTGGAAAAAAAGAAGACAAGATGGCGTTGGGAATCGAGGCCGAATAATGAAAATCGACGCCGGAAATCGGAAGGCGAAGAAGAAGATATGTTCTTTCACTTTCGCTTGGTACAATGGAAACTTAATAACAGAGGCGAAAACATATTAAGAAGAGGGCGAACGTATCCATTTTCGGGTGAGTTCCTGAAGATCTAGGGGAAAAAGAACGAGAAAATAATGATGAAACGGAAGCCGGTCGCATCGAAAAGTTTTGCTAAAATAATGGATGAGAAACATCTCAGAAATCTGGTAAGGTGTGTAGTTTGATGGCCTTACTACATTCATGAAGGGAAAATTGTCCGGTTTTTCTGTTATTTTATCCAGGAACTCGAATTTACGGAATCTAGGACTAATGGATATCTTTTGGACTTACGAGAGCGTCTGAGTTTACCGAATTGACGACAGCAAAAGAAACCTGATACTGCGGATGAAAATAGTAATCCAGGAAGTTCGTATGTAGTTCTAAGGTTGACGGCCCTTACTAATTACTAACTTTCCCTTGTTATGTAACCTAATCCCCCCGCCCCCGACTTACCTCACCCCCGTCAGTCCGGAAAACGTGTATACGCACAATAAAATATTCTCGGCGCATCTAAAAGAAAAAGAATAAAATTTAATTTGATAGTTAAAGTGACGGATCTTTTAAAAATAGACTTTTAAAAACTTATCTGATGGATCCCGCTGACCAATACGGTAGACGTATCCTCTTCCCTTTCGACGATAAATGTGAGATTCTCCGAGGAGCTTAAAATGGAAATAAAAACCAATTGCCAATTGTTTTAATTTAGCTGAACTGATTAATAATAATGGGTTTGGTTAAATTAAATTCGTGTTATTGGCAAATGATTAATTCAAAAGAGAATTTTAAACAGGTAAGTTGATGTATTAGTTACCTTTCGCAGGATCGTAAGTTTCAGATAATCGTTTTTTTTTGCAATGATCAGTATTTTGCTTGAAACTTTACCATTTATTTATATCTGAAAAAACCGGGGCGAAAAGGTTTTGGGCGCCTAAAAGTTCCGATCAATGAAAAAACAGACATTGTTCTATAATAGAGAATTCTGGAATATTTTTGAATTAATTATTGTAAGTAAAAGTTTTAATAAACCCCCCGTTTTTTAAATCAGAGCATCTGTACTGATTTCATTAGAATGAGAACAGGGACTTTTATTATCATTTAACATTTATTCCCCGAAATAAAACGAATCTTCCTGAGAGTAAAGATAATAGTGAAACGGACGGACGATTTTTTAGAAATAAATTGCATTGGGGGCTGTTATAAATTGATAAACAACCGATTCTGAAGGAAATCAAAACAAATGGCACATTTCGCCTTATTTTCGATAAATATTGGGTCGGTGTGAATAGATCGATCCTTCTTACGGACAGTGTAAGCATCCACCTGTGTGGAAATATTACGACTTATACTTCCTTTGGATTAATAGCAGATGTGTGAAAAGCAAACATCAGGCTTAACTTGATCGGGCTTACATGGCTTGCAAATTAAACATGGAGTTTCGTGATTTGAGATTCCTCTTCCTGTATAAATTTAAACTTGGCTGCTCGGCAAGAATTGCCGCTCAGAACATTAACATCGCATTTGGGGAGAACACAGCCAACGAACGAACCATTCCCCTATATTTTGTGAAGTTTGGAAGCGGAGATACGGATCTGTAAAACAAGGCATGTGATCACCGACCTGCTGCAGTGTCTGATGATTTCTGTAAAGTTGCAGTTGAAGCTGACCCGCGAAAAAACGTGTCGTCAGAAAAGCAGCAGAGACAGGTGTTCACCCCACCAAAGTTGTTCGGCGGCCGCGTTTGGTAAGGTCAAAAAAACTAAATATGTGGAAACCTCATAAACTGACAATTGCCGACAAGTTTGGGCGTTTGGAAGTCTGAACTTCTCTGCTTGCCAAGTATATACAGGAACCTCTACTCAGTGTTGCCAGAAATTTTGTGACGTTACAACCTAAATCCAGAATTGAAAATCCCTAGAAATCCCTATGCTCATGCGCGCAAGTTTCTAGAAAATGTCAATTGTTTTAATTTAATAAGCAAGGTTTTTCCTACTCTAGTTTTCTGGTTAGAAACTTTGAAATAAGCAGAATAAGTCATTTCAAATTTTATTTTAAGGATAAGAGGAGGTTGCACTTTAGTAAAACTTAAACCTCTTTCGAGGGCTTCAGTGAACTTTACACTGCAGAAAACTCGTAGAAAATGTTTGGAAATTTGTAGGGAGTTGCACACTATAAAACACTACACTCATTTTTGGGGGGAGGGGAGACTGGATATTTTTGTCCAGAATGTGTAAAAACCTTCATTTTTACATTTAAAATTACTTTCAATTTTTATTACCTTTATAAATCCTCACCAACGTAATAAAAACCTTCAGGTATGACGGTAAGCCATCAATCTGGCAACTCTGTATAGAGGTTTCCTGTGCAGTGCGTTAGTATCCAGTCGTAGTCAGCAGGCATCAATACCACTGCTGCTAAGCACGAATTGCGTCAACTTTTTGTCGAAAATTTAAAAAAAAATAAGACGTTCCACTCGCTACACCTGACATTTCATGAACTATCCTTAGGAAAATCCCTAAAAAACTCGACTACTAAAAGGGTAAAAATCTCCTTTTTTAGAATGAAATCCTTAAATCGGCAATCAGCTTCTAACTGCACCGAATCGCCACCTGTATGATATTCGTAAACTGATCTAGCCAATGGTTAATATGATGCTTCTTGTATGGTGATCTGGAATGATTCATCGGAGTTTCTTGGCAAGAGGCCAAACTAGCAATGCAGAAGGTCATTGTGCTGAATTGCGGCAGATGCTCCAGAAGTTGCTGCAGAAACAGCCGGATTTGGTCAACAGATATGGTGTTGTTCTGCTCCAGGAACAACGCCCACCCTCATGTCGCAAAACGAACGATGCTGACACTAAAATCTTTGGATAATGAAGCATTGCCTCACCCTGCCTATTACCCTGACTTATCTCCTAAAGGCTCAAACACATCTACTAGGATTTCACGCGACAAGTTGTCGTGCGCGACTCAAGCGACAACTTATCTTTTACGAATTAGTCGGACGACTCATGCGAACGATACGCGCGACTTTGAGCTCGTCCGACTTTCCTCCGCTCGAAGCAAACGAACAACCAATCACATTGTTCGCTGCTGTAACGTCATTATTTGCTTTCGAGTTTCGATAATAACAAATTAAAAATGGAGGCTATTCAGTCGAAGCGAGAGCTGAACATGAACTAAGAACATCCAACGAAGAGTTAATTATAGAAGTGCAGAAATATTAATAATTCTCGCCTCTTAAAAGCATTGGAATCCATTTTCTCCACAGAAAAGTAGTCAGCTTCCTGTGTTTTAAGCACGTTCAGTCGGATGAATTCCGTGCGCGCAGTTTCCGTGTAGATGTGTTTGAGCTTTAAGACTATCATTGGTTACTTTGCCAGGATGACTTTCTTTCAGGGAACATTTTACAACAAACAAGGAGGTTTACCTTGCAATTAATGATTTCTTTCGACCAGGGATCATGGCTTTGGCAGACAGATGTCAAACTATGTGGTGATCCGCAGAGGGAATACTTTGGTAGGCAAGATGTCATCATCATTTTTCGTTATTCGCATCCAAATGTGTTGCTCATTTTCAGGACATCTCATTCGCACCGACACAATATTTTTATTTTAAAAACATTTTTTTAATTTTTTTTATTTTTTTTCATTTTAAAATAAAGTGGCAGTAAGCTAAAGCTTCTTTTCATGCCACATTTCAAATAACAAAATCATCACAAGCAAAAATTACAAAAGAAAATAATAGAACTAAATCATCAAATACATCAACAATTAAAAACATCAGCTGTTTAAGAGATTAAAAAATAAGTACAAGATCTCATAAAACAATTTTCTCCAAGTTCATTTCTAATATTAATGGGTAACTGATTAAAATATTCGATCGCCTTAAAGTAAAATGTTTTCTTAACTCTCTGTTTTTTACAAAATATATTCCTTAATTTAACGCCATTGGGATCACTCGTAATATCAAAATTACTCGTCCCCTCAATAATTAGGCAATTCCGAAGGGCCAATACCCGAAGTTTGAATAGTTTACAGAACGGAAACAACTTTACAGGTAAACTCCACGGAAACTTAAACTCGACTTTATTTTTTTTTTTGCATCATATCATTAACACAGGTTAATAGAGTATATACTTACTTTTCAAACCCGCTTATCCGTTAGGGTCGCGGGGGCAGCAGCCCTATGGAGGATCTCCAGCGATCGCGATCTTCCGCCATCAGGCTCATGTCCTCCCTGGTAATATCCAAGCGACTCGAACCCAGATTCTCCATGTAGTCTAGCCACCTGGTTCTAGGCCGACCCACCGGCTTGGAAAATAACAACTGCCTAGGAAGACTAGTTTGCGGCATCCGTATCACGTGGTCATACCAGCGCAACTGAGATCTCTCAATGCGGAGAAGTAGCGGCTCAACACCTAAAGATTCCCTTATTGTGCTGCTGTACACTCTATCTAGTAGGGTAATACCTGCCACACCTCTCAGAAATCTCATTTCGGCCGCTTGTACCTGCGATCGCACTCTTTCGGTCATTACCCAAGCCTCATGACCATAGGTGAGAATGGGGACAAAGATAGATTTGAAGACGGAGAGCCTGGCTTTGTTACCCAGCTCGCGTTTCGTTACCACGGATCGCCACAGTTCACGTCTGACACAGGTCGCTGCACCGATCCGAGCATCCAATTCTTTCTCCTGCCGTCCATCGAGTATATATCATTCAAAAATTTTCGACTTTTCCTAATATTTTATTAAGAAAAATGCCTCGGAAAATTGAAAATTTGCGTGGGATCTTCTATTCCTTCTCCACAGAACACGGCGGAACAAGCTGTCATTTCCTGCCGCAAGAACCTCGGGGAATTTCGTCGCCGAGGCTAAGGTCAAAAACTCTCACCGGTGAGAAGAGTTAGCGTTTGGTCGGTCAGAAATCCCGGTGAGAAAACTGTGACGTCATTTTAACGCGGTCAGAAATGCCAGTTAGTGCTGCTATGCCTAACCGGTTAATCTCACCGTCCTCACCGAGAAAAAGACGGTTAGCCCAGTGAGAAATTTTGTCATCATTCTCTCACCGGTGAGGGTTTTTGACCTTAGCCCGAGACAAGGTTATTAGAATAATAAGGTTGCGCGCTCAGGAAGGTTCCGTACGATTGGTCGAATTCAAGCAAAGCGGATGACGTCATCCAGAGGCAAGCGGCGCGGAAGGGAATGAAGCGATTCAACAGTAAACGATACGATCACGACGGTATATTGTAAACAAAAAGTATGAATTCAATTTTACATAATAATGGTCGGAAATTAATTGAATATTAAATAATGGCATGAAATGTAATTTCTGAATATTAAAATAAAACGATGAAATTATCGGAATTTTGATTTTGCAGTAAATAAAGTTATATCAGGAACATATGAGGAGTCTCATCTATTCCTGTCTATATGAATAAGTCTGAATCGACAGATTAAATGAAAATTGATCGAGTAAGCTTTCATCGACAAGAGAATTCTCGAATAGTCAAATTTAAAAGAAACTATAAAAATTAGATGCGTAATAAAATGAATTCATTGTTTAGGGTTATAGCAAAAGAGTCCTTGGGAAAAGAGAAGAACGAAATACTTCCGCCTCTCTTTCATTCTAGCAACACGCTTTTGCACAGTTGCAAACCATTTGGACAATAAAATTTCAAGTTTAATTACTCTATATTCACTTCATCACGATATAGGCAGTACGAGCAACAATTTTATTCCGAAATAGCTTTCATGAGTTCCACGAAAGTACCTATTAATGCCTAAATCAAACCGAAATTCGCGCCGATTAATTTGCTAATCGCGCCACTTCGCCTCTGGATGACGTCACAACACGCCGAGATCTTTTTGAGATTGTGCGAGAAGTTGCGAGATCTGCTCTGAGTGCGCAACCTTATTATTCTAATAACCTTGTCGCCGAGAGTCTAGTCGCTTAGAACGATTCTACATATCGTAAGATTTTGCTAACCTGTTTTATGTCGGAATGCCTTCAATTTGTTCTCTGTTTGGATGTATAAATAGACAGTCGGATAGAAATTTCACGTTTCATAGGTTCCCAGAATCAGAATCGATTAAAAAACAGTGGATTAGTTTTTGACGGCGAGGGAACTGGTATCCAACTTCATACAGCATCGGTGCTAATTTTGAACTGTCTTGCTTTGTCTACGTATCCGCCGTTTTAAATTCAGTATCAATTCAAACAAGAAATTCGCTGAAACTAGATCACATGTAAGGTGGAACTAGATGCTCTACCGCACTTCCAACTCTAAACGGGCCTGGCGTACTCCAAAAACAACGACCGCAACAGCACTCGTTAAACGCCGAAGGAATGAAGAGGTAAGCCTATCTGCTGTGTAATGCACACGCCGCCCTAATCTGCACACGCCGACGCGGCAAGCAGAAGATCCCGTTTCACGGTTTAATGCATAGGGCTGTATATCGCAGAAGTTGCAGTAGCATTTAATTCTGCTAACGGGCCTTATATATCGCTGTCACTGTTATCAAAATCGCAGTCGTCACTACCGGTCTTGTTTCATATTCATAGTCCATTGCGATGCCCAACTGACAACTAACCGATAGCGTCCAATGTGTGACGTCACGAATTCGAAACTCGTTCGCACTTCTCGGCAACTTGTGACAGGGGGAGGGAAAAAATGAAAGTTTTTTATATATTTTATCAATTTTGAGTATGAATTGAAAAATTTAATACATGCTACGTTGTTATTGAGACTTTCATCTTTCATTTTAAACAAAGATGTTTTGGGTGTGGAGTTTACCTTTAAGTCTTTAAAGTTGCCAATTACATGCTCACTTCGATGAAGGCCATAAATAGACCTAATTGCCCATTTTTGAATTCTCAGAATTCTGTCTTTATCCACACTAAGACAATCACCCCATAATGGCAGGGCTGGGTTAACAGTCTCTGAAAATGTGCACAATAAACCGTTCTAAGTTCCTCAATGTTTAGATAAGATTTCAATCTTGATATCAAAAAAATAATTTTTGATAATTTGTTGGAAACAATACCAGCGTGCAATGACCACTTCAAGTCATCTTGTATAGCAACTCCAAGCAATCTAGCAGATGAAACAATTTCAATAGGATAACTATCGTAGTATAGAGTGATATTATTAATATCCCTTCTAAAACAAAATAACATTAACTTCGTTTTTTGAACATTTACAATTAACTTATTAACAACCATCCAATTGTTCAAATCATTCAAAAATATTTGCATATTATTAACTTCTCGGTGGAAAGAAAGTGAAGGAGATATAACACTAGTGTCATCCGCAAATAAAGCAGATGGTAAGCTGGGATTGATATAAGCAAGATCATTAATTACAATCAAAATAGCAAGGGGCCTGGAGTCTTGACACGAAGTCCTGAGGAACCCCCAGAGTTTTTAATACAACCTGGGAATTACTTCCATTGATAGAAGTAAAACAAGGTCTATAACTCAAATAACTCGAAAACCAGTTTAACAAATTTCCTCTTATTCCATAATCTTCCTGTTTAGTTAGTAATACCTGAAAATTAACCATGTCAAAGGCCTTATATAAATCCAGCAGAAGCAAAAGAACTACCTCATCCCGATCAAATGCTCGAATAATTTGGTCCCATAGCTTAAGCGGACATTTTTCTGTGTTCTTAGAAGTTCTAAAACCAAATTGACTATCACTAAATACCCTGTTACTACTCAAGAAGGAATCAACCTTATTATAAATGATTCTTTCAAACACCTTGGCAAACACATTTGTCAAGGAAATAGGTCTAAAGGGTTTAAAGAATCTCCACTCTTAAATATCGGGATAATCTTCGTTTGCTACCATTTATCCGGATAAATAGCCTCTTTTAAACTAAAATTGAATATCTCAGCAAGAACAGGTGCAATAATGTCTACCACAGCATGGAACTATACCATCAGGACCTGGAGAAGATCTTAAAGGTATCTTAGCAGCAGACAATATAACCTCATTTGCATTAATGACAACTTCATTAAGACTTTCTATTACCTTTTCATCCCAAAAACAAACTTTCTTTTCTTCTGGAAATCTATCTTTAGCAATCTTACTTCTCCCTCTGCAAAAAAATTATTAATTAAATTAGCACATTTTATTTTATCATCAAGGATCATATTGTTTTCACGCAATCTAATATCTGATTGAAATCTTTTTGAAGATGTTTTTGTTTTAAAGCCAGTAGTTTCTTCGGTCAACTGCCAAATGTTCGTTTTTTTAAACCTAGTCGTTCCATAAAATACTTACTACGTGCCTCTCTCAGCAGTCCATTGTACTTATTACGATGTCGAGTATATCCTTCTTTATCTTCAGGCATACCAGTCCGTCGAAATTGTTTAAACAAACCGACCTTTTTTTTATATTTTCCTCACGCAATTTGTCATTATACCAGGGGGGTCCATTTTTTCTTCCTCTTGCGCACATTTTCCAAAGGACAAGCATTGTTTATCGCATCCATCAATAACTCATAAAAAAGCCTCCACCATATCATTAACATTTTGCTTTAATTTTATAGTCTTCCAATTAATGTCGCTCAGTAATGTTCTTAAACGTAGCAATGTATCAGGCGTAATTTGTCTTCTCACCAATGGCTGTCTAATGAAATTCGCTTCTGTCTCCAGTAGTCCTCACTAAAATTGGTAAGTGATCCGAGGTATCTGAGACTAAAACTTCAGTAGAAACTGGAGCATTAGAAAAGACATTATCGACAATGTGCGCTCTATTAGCGTCAGTATAAGTCGGCGCAAAAATTCGTTGGTCATATCCAAGATCTCTAAATTGATTTACAGTAGGGCTGAATTCATTTTCAAAATGTAAATTTAAATCTTCCATTAGAATTGCTTCTTACCTATTTTTACAAAAAAAAAAATCTCAATATCAGACATAAATAATCCAAAATTACCCGTTGGAGGTCGATAAACTCCCACCACAGTTCCAATCTTGGGAATGTTCACAGCAATCAGTTCCAAATGCTTTTCACATTGGGAATAAATTATAGCTACTGAATTCAGGGTTATTGCAGATGACACATAAATAGCCATCCACCACCCCTCTTGTCTGAACGGCAAACAGAGAAGGAGTTAAAATCATGGAGCATAGGGAGCAGGTCATAATCTCTTTTCCATGTTTCAGTAAAAACCAAAACATCAAATTAATTATTTTAGACGAAATAAACTCCCGAATATCAAATAGCTTATTATATATGCTTCTCACATTCCAGACTAATAAGTTCCACTGTTGCTGCATTTATCAAAGTCAAAATTTTCCAACTCTTCTATCGATGTTAAACGTATCGGTTTTGTATCATCTCCCTTGTTCAAATAAATCGCATCTTCTGAAAACCATAAAAACTTAATTTTTTTTCCTCTTATGACTTTTCTAGCACGAAAGTGTAGGTCACACAATTTCTTAGGAATAAATGGAAAGAGACTTATTTGCTCTGTGGATTCAGCACACTGCAACAGCTTTGAAGTAATTATTTCTGAATTTTCTCTATACGCTCGCCGAAAATTGTTCCTAATAAATTCACTGACAAATTCCAGAACAATTGGACGCGAATCAAGTATATTACTGTCGTCCAATCGTCCTATTCGATATATTTCACCTGCATTTGAAATCCAATCCTTTTCGCAATTAACGCCACCTTTAGCCACAAATCACTTTTCCTCGGCAAAACCAGATTACGAACAATCAATTTCAAAGAATCGTCAGATAATTTCGTAAACGCCTGTCTATCTGTATTAAAGGTTATTTTGTACATTGAAAGTTCTGTTTCAAAGTTCTCACACTTTTGCTCGCACTTCTCCAATCGAATCTTTAAATCTGCATTTTCAGTCACAATTTTTTGAAAAATAGTATTTAATTGAATTACAGTATCCTGCAGGTTACGTAATTGCTCTTGAAAGGCTAATAGGCTTTTAAGTAGATCAGCACTTTTATTCGTTTTCTCTTCCGACGATTCGCTTAACTCTGCGTTTGTCAGCCCTGTTGTCTTACTTAAGCAAGTCTTGCAGCTCCAGCTAGCTTCTTCCTCGTCTAGCTTATTTAAATCGTCCTCAGTCAAATTCACACTGTCCAGGTGATAAAATTTACCACTAACCGAGTCACATTCACTATATTTTAACACCACTCGTATATTTCTTACAGGCTCCACATATACGCTTAACCATCTCGTAAAATTAATAGAAATCAAGACGGGGCGAAGAACAAGAATAATAATAATAAAGAAAAGTGAATAATAAATAAAATCAAATCAAAGTAAAACAGAAAGAAAGGAGAGGTGGGGAGAATATCCTAATTTTACAAAGGCGTTAAAAAAAAGAAAACAATAATAAAAAAAAGAAAATAAAACAAAAATAAAAAGGCAACAGGACTAAATAAATAGGGGCAAAAGTCAATTATTGAAAGGAAATTTCCAAGTCTCAAATATGATAAAATAATATTACTGCAGTTTGCTTTATACAATTTTAGATAGCCATGTGATTATACATATACGTGTAATCAATAAATCGATAGCTTTTATCTATTTATTTATTTACTTATTTATTTATTTACCTTTCACAACCATAAGTTACTTTCTTATTTGATCAAGAGTTCCAGGATCATATAAATGGTTTAAGTCTTTATTTCTTATTCCCTATTGAACATTCTACTAATCTGTCAAAAATTTAATCTTGATGAAACATTGAAATGTACTTTACCTTTATATTTCATTATCAAATGCCATTATTCTGCGTATTAATTATTAATAACTTTATACATGTTGAGCGCATTCTAATAGTATTGATTGGATTTAGCATTCTAAAGCTAAACTATTTCCTAGGCGCTTGAGATATGCTGTGATGATACAACTTTGACTCAGAATTTTAGAATATGCCAAATTTGCATGTATATTAAAGAGTGCAAGTCCCGTTTCCCCCTAAAAAAGAAAATGGAGTAAATTTTGATTTAATACGAAAGGGACTATCCATTCTACGAAAAATACGAAAAACAGAAATTCTAGGTGATATACCGGGACTTTATCTAAACTCTTCTTGACTTGCCTCACCACTGCGGAGCATCACCAAGGGGTCGGTCTTGAACCAGGTGGCTAGACCATGGAGTAAAACGACTACATGGAGAATCTGGGTTCGAGTTGCTTGTTTATTGCCAGGGAGGATATGCGCCTGATGGCAGAAGATGGCGATCGCAGGAGATCCTCCCCTACGAGCTCAGCATTTCCAAAACTATGAAAATACTTACTTCTAACTAACAAATTGCCCACTAACATCTTTTAAACCTTTTTTTTACTACTTATAATAGCCCTTTATTTGCCCCTTTATTTTCCTCTAATAATTCTTTTCTCTACATATATTATCTTGCTAGAAACCTCTTTTTACACCTTTCCTCCAGAAAAAAACCCCTATAATAATAGTTATAAAATATTTTTTTCTCTTTTTTTTTTCTTTTTTTCCCTTATATCTCTGTAACCCATGCTATATTTTTTAATATAATGTTTACTGTAATTTAGCGCCTCCTCCAGAGACCACACATGTCGGCCCGCTGGCCATACAGGATCCGGAGAGGGTTCATTGTAAGTGTTCAACCCTTTTTAAATAAATAAATAAATAAATAAATACTGTTAATTCTCCGCTTCAAAGTAAAAATTGAACATTTAAATTTATAAAAAATATTACGGCTGGAGAAAACAAATTCTGAAATCACGTAATTAGAATACAAATATTCATTGACTCAAAAAATTAGAATATTTCTTTTATTGGTTCACAGTGTTAGAAAATACAAATGAACACACGAATTAATTATTAGATAATGGTATAAATATACACCGGATAAAATGTATGCGTTAATAGAGGGACGAAAAGCTGACATGTACACTATGGGAAGAAAAGCTGACATTTCTGTCATTACTAAAGAAAACTAACCTAACCTAACCATTGTCATGTGAAAAACGGGAGAAAACCAAAAGAAAACTGCTGAACAAGCCAGATGCTCCAAGCAATTGTTTCAAGAGTCCTGCAAAAGCAACGTGACAAAGACAATTTGCAATTAACCAAAGGAAAAGCGGACATAAGCATTTCACCACTGTCCGAGATAACCGTCAGGTTATGAAGATTGTGAGACGGAACAGTTACAGAAGTGTCCGATTGTTACAGCCAATGCGGACACGATTTGGAGTGCAAGCATCACGCTCAACAGTTTGGAGATGTCTGCGTCACATGGGGTTCCGATCACAAGCACCGAAGCCTAAACCACTACTGACGCGTAAGCAACGTCGAGCTCGAGTAAGGTTGTGCAAGGAATATCTGATATGGAGCGTGTGCCCTTTAGAGACGAATTCGTTTTTTGTGTAGAGTAGGGAGCTGAAGGACTACGAATATGGCGATTTGAACATGAAATCTTTCTGAAGAGCTATTTCATTTTTAGGGTTTTAGCATCATCTAAAACCCTATTAACGACGGTACAGATGTATGTAACATGTATGTCACACGCCATAACTTTTGAAAGGATTGATCTAGAGGCTTGAAATTTTCTATACACGTAGGCCCTATACAGAGGATGAAGCGAAAAATATAGCGAATCCTCTAGGGTGGACCAAACCATGTGTTTTTGTGGTTTCCCCAACTGACTTCCTTTCAAGTCTATGGAGTTTTGATTGCGTTTGAGCAATTTGTGACGTCATAGTTTGACTGTTTGACGTCAGAATTTGTGGTTATATTTGAAGTATAGCGAATCCTCCCACTACTGCTCGTAACATTTTGATGCCATAACTTTTGAAAGGAATGACCTAGAGACTTGAAATTTTCTACACACGTAGGCCCTATACAGAGGACGGTGCAAAAAATATAGCGAATTCTTTAGGGTGGCCCAGGACCACTCAAGGGGCACTTGTATGAATTTCATTGTTCCTTTTTTAACTTTCGAACAAAGAGGGCAAAAATCCTGAAATTTCGTAAATTTGTAGTGCGGTTCTAAAAAATAAAACCAATATACAAGAAAAGTAATATAAGCCTCTAGGGCCCTGCCAGAGGTTCCGAGGCCCCATATATAATTGAAGCTATAACATTTGAACGGATAGGCCTAGGAACCTGAAATTTTGTATATTCATAGTGTGGTAATAAAAAAAGATTGCAGAAATACAAAAAAGTAATAGAGTCCCCAGCAGAGCCCCACAGGCCCCAAACACAAGCAAAGCTACAACTTATAAATGAAAAGGTTTAGAAATCTGAAATTTTGTTTACTTACAGAAAATTACTTAAAAATTTAGCTAATATACATTAAAAACTGGTATAAGGCTCTTGGATCTCGACAGGCCTGAGCCCCCAGTCACAAATCAAGCTATAACTTTTGAACCGGAAATCCAGAAATCTGAATTTTTGCATATTTTTTGTGTGTTACTTAAAATTTTAGCTCTTATACACTAAAACTTATATAGTCCTCTGGGACCCTGGCAGGGGCCCTAAACACAGAGCTATAATGTTTGAACTGAAATCTGAAAATTTAAATACTTAGAAATCTGAAAATTTAAATACTTATAGTAGTTTACTAAAAAATTTAGCTAAAGCTCTTAGGTCTCCACAGGGCCCCTGAAGCCCAAACCACAAATAAGCTCTAATATTGGAATAATAAAAAGACCTAAGAACTTGAAGTTTTATATTTTTATAGTGCGTTACTTAAAAATTATAGACAATATACAAGGAGACCGGTATAGGCCTCGGGGCCCCTGGCGGCCTCAAATACAATTGAAACTATAAAATTTGAACGGAAAGGCCTACGGTCCTGAAATTTTGTTTAATCATAGTGTAGTATATTAAAAACTAATCTATATTAAAAATTATATAAGTTATAAATCTCAAATTAAGCTATAAATTTAAAATCAGAAGTCCAGAAACCTGAAATGTTTTATATTTATAATGTGTTGCTTAAAATTTTAGCTATTACACACTAAAATTGCTATATACCTCTGAGGCCTCGGCAGGGGCAGCGAGGCTCGAAATACAAATCAAGCTACAACTTTTGTACGAAAAGGCCTAAGAATCTGAAATTTTGTATTTGTGCCCCTCCACTTATTATAGTCACGAGCCGCTACTGCTCGTAACATTTTGATGCTAAAACCTTTTTATCGTTGGATAACGATGCCTTAACTAATTTTTTCTTTTAAGTTTGCTTCTTCTATAATGGTCTGAGACTGCATGACTGCAGATGGTGTTGGTAAGCTGTGCATACAGAAAGAACGTGTGAATATTCGGAAATTTTAAAGAAGTACTAGAACACTTCGGCCGAAGATTTTTACGACGATGATTTCATTTTCCAACAGGATGGCGCATTATATCATACATCGAGCACCATGAGATATCTCAGTGAAAAGCAAATTCATGTCTTTCCTTTGCCGGTCAATTTCCCAGTTATGAATCAAATTGAAAGTTTCTTTAAAATTATAAGAAACACTTACGAAACGAAGTTTCAAGTATCAAGAGAGAACTTACTGCATGTATAAAAAAGCGGACTTATTGTATGTAGTTTGGGCATCTATCACGGCGGACCAATGTTCTACACCTGCCAACAGTATGCCTGCAAGGTTAAAAGCGTCATCAGAGTAAATTGAGAAGGTACTCAATATTAAGGTCTGTGATAACCAGGAAATTTCCTTTGTTTTGTTAGTAAAACCTCATTATTCTGATTCATTTTTCATTTTTCTGCTGACGTATTTTAATTTAATGAACCGGTAAGTGGCCTATTCTACTTTTGTTGCTCCGTAATTTTGTGATTCCAGATGTATTGCTTTGTTTACATGGAATTTGATATAAAGAAAGAAACTCTTGTCCACAATAGAAAATGTTTAATGTACATATAGGTATTTCAATCACCCTGTGATCATCTTTCAGTATAATATAGTAGAGGAAATCGACAATCGAACAGTGAAGTATACATTTCTTCGGGTGGGACGAAAGCAGTGCTTTCACGAAGCTCGCCCTAGCAGAATAAATTCCACATGAAATACACTGAAATAGGCAAGAAGCCTGACTAACCCAAAGAGGTCTTCCATATTATGAAAAAAACTAAGATTGACGATTGTCAGAAGATTGGGAGAGGGGGCGGGGGTGGGTGGTATCACATCTTCCAATAATCCGGGAAGGAAACGTTGCCAATGTCTTCGAAGTTGACATCAAGAATATGCCTCGGTTTTCTATACTTTGTATTCCAGCCACCAGGTCATTGTCATGGCTCTTCATCGTCTGCAACATGTTCATCAGGAGATCTTGCACACACTTACCAAGGTGAGTCATGTTCAAATCCGAGTGTATGGATTGGTTTTTCACAGTCCTTCTGCCAAGCTGGGCGATGGTCCTCAGGGTAACATTCTGGAAGGACTGGAGTTCACTCCATCTATTTTTCCACGTAGGTATGCCATAGAGGAGGATTGTCCGCATCATCGTCTTGTACATTAGCAGCTTATTGTCGATGCTGAGGGCACTGTTTCGACCCAGGAGAGCTATGAGGCTGTACTTAGTCTTCTTTGCTTTGTTCAGAACGTAAGTCACGTGACAATTCCGTGAGAGTCGAGTCGATTATAACCCAGTGATCATCGACGATCCAAGCGTGTCAATAGAAGAAACTGAGACTACTAGAGCACACGATCCGATGAATGCCCAAGTTTTGCTGCAAGACATCGAGAGAAGAATGCGAATTGCAACAACAGATAAGTAGCGAATAACCGCGCTCAGTTTGTAGGAATTGCAGAGAACACAGACACAAACAATCATGGACATCCATCGCCACCCAAAAAGAGAAAACGCAAGCTTCGTGGAAGACACTGAGGCTGCCAATCAACCAATTGATGAAGAGGAATTGGCCACGCAACGAAAGACAAGAGATCAACGCCATTTTCGAAATCGCGTAATTTTTGACCAAGAAGCCAAAATAAATTACATTGGCGCTTGGGCGGTTGGATGGTATAGCTTTTACTTAACGCCAATATTTATGATATGTTTCACAGCGTTTTTGATAACAATTTGCCTAACAGAAATAAGCTATTGATAATGTAAGTCTGCGCCACCACGTTTTTTGCCACCGCGACGCTACTGTCATGTATGGTATTGCGATTACGCCACATGAGAATGAGCAAGCTAGTATCATTACAAATAAATTTAATTGGTTTTGAATTCACTATTTCACCGGTTTCAATTTTTCTGAATTTACATGCATTTGTGATGTTATAAATATATTTTCATCAGATTGTCATGTTTTGTTATTAATCTTAAAGTGGGTTTGATTTTCGTTGTACATAGCTAAC
Source organism: Rhysida immarginata (assembly GCA_023313115.1). Lineage (NCBI taxonomy): Eukaryota > Metazoa > Arthropoda > Chilopoda > Scolopendromorpha > Scolopendridae > Rhysida > Rhysida immarginata. Next base: position 4,353,427 of record JAHWFO010057283.1, on the reverse strand, counting down.
GATAATCTTCGCACAGATTTCTTGAAATAATATTGCGCCAAATCCAAGGATTCATGCGCCAAACACAAATATCCATGCCCTCGGCGGGATTCGAACCACAGAGCCGGCTTGATTGTCATGTTAGTAGTTTTAATGTTACTCAAGCATGCTTTTGAAGTGATATATTTTTAAAATATTTTTAATGTTAATCTATTTGTTTTAATTTGGATCAATAGACTTTACTACAAATTAAAACTCATAGATGGCTCTGGGACCCGTAGTTGCAGTTGTTTTGGTTATTGAATAGGTGGTCATAATGTTTTGGTTCTTCAGTGTAATTTTCCAAGGCAACGCCAGGTGCCTCTGCTAGTTTATTACAAGTATGAAATAAATGTTTAAAAAGATACTAAATGTTTGTGAAAAAAAGCTGTAAAATAGCCACTAAATTTCTCCGTGAATCATCAACTAGAAATTTTTTGTACTTTCATCACAGACAGTATGATGGCAAAACGCCGAATAGGGCCGTTATATTTTTAAAAACTGTTATTGAAAATATTTTCTTCAAGATTGTTTCTTTGTTCTAATTACTCTAAACGAGTTCACATTTTTTTATGGAAACACTCAACCTAATTGAGCCGTATTTCCAGAATTAAGGCTGCATAAAACTACGCTTCGCCACATTAAAATGAATATAAAATCCAAATCTAAATATAAAACGCTTAAAACGATATATATCAACTTAACTATAATAAATTTAAAAGATCAAAGGCTGAAAGCTTGAAAGCGTTATCTAAATAAATAGTTAATTCCTAATGTTCCATATAGTTCCGTCCCAAAGCCTTTAAACTTTAATCTTCAAGCAATTATGCATTGTATGAATAAAGGAATAGCGGCATCTTTTGAAGAAATAAGGACAGTACATGACTTATAATAATTACATGAAAATGCATGAAGTGCGGTGAAATATTATTCTTTGAATTCATGAAGATCGATGGGTAATTAACGCCCATGTTGTTTTAATTGTGCTGTTGGAACGATTCACTTTTCATGGAATAAACTTTTTTTTATTTCATATAAGGGAGTTTCATTTCACTTTAAAATTTATATTCTTTCAACGAACTTGAACAAATAATACTGGAATATGTTGCACTTCTAATTTTCTATCAAAGTTTGGAAATTGCAATATATTGCATTATCTACAGTGTACAAGTATATCGTAATCTACGTGAACGGAAAATACCACAAAAACCTTTCGGTTCATATTCCGCAATGATCAAAGCTTTCAGAAGGCAAAATTTCATCTTTTTTTGCTACCAATGATATTATTCTGGATAATATATTGTACCACATTTACATCATCGAGCAACATTTACAGAAAATACAACAATATTTCTGTCGATGATGTTATTAAATTTAGTCAAAATCGATGTTCGTGATGCCACAATTATTCAATTATAAACGATTTAACGTTGTAATTTTGGTAGCAACCCACAACCTCGGGAAATCTATCAATGTAATAATTTTAATAATTTTATTTCGACAGAATTTTCAAAGAAAAGAGTCGTATTTGGCGGCCTCCAATTATAATCCTAACGCTTTATAAAGTCCTTGCTGGTAAAATATTAATTATCATTAAATAATTCAGTAAGCATCATTTCTGTACAATCGATTGATTCTGCTTTGTGGTTGCAAGCTATTAATTGGCAACTTGGGCCAAAATTGCTTGTTTCTTTGATGAAGTTTATTATATATAATGAAAAGACAGAATTAGGAACACGTAGTGAAGGAAAAAGACTTCAACCCCTAACTGATATAAAATAACTATGTGATATTGTCTTTCTCTTCTTCTTTTTTTATTTCTTTTTTTCTTTTTTTTGGGGGTTTTTTTATTGGTGGCCGTGGGCTTTTGTACTGTAATCGATTTGAAGTGTTGGTCGTGAAACACGTGAACTGCTTTAATAATTGTTTTAGAGCAAAGAGCCGCTGAATGAAGAAGAAATCAATATTTTCTATTGAGAGAGAGAGACAGAAGAGGAAGAGGGTGGGGTTGACGCGTGGTGGGTAGAGGAAACAACCTAAGCTCCTTCATCGGACTGCAAGCTCGACTTGTAAAAGGATTGAGACAATGATGAAAAGAATTATTTCAGTATTAAAAGTAATATTAAAAAATTATCCCCAGAACGAAAAGATATATTAATTATTCACGCCGCATTAAAATCAATCCAACCGTTTGGAATAGAGGATTTATATTGTTATCAATATGAACACCCAGATAAAAATATGGAGATTTTTGAAAAACATGAAAGGTTCATCTGAAAAAACTCTTTTAAAAAAAGAAGGAATTGTTCATGCATTATATGATGATTTATTCGAACGTTACTTAGTTTCTTCTCTCTACACAAAAAATTTTATGTACTTCAAACAATTTCTTTCAACAAAACATACAGAAAAACAAACAGTATTGAAGCCAAAAGTTTGGAGATTTGTCTATGCTGGGACATAAGTTTGGAGATTCTTTGTTTAGTATTTGGTCCAGCCGCCTTTAACATTAATAACTGCTTGCACACATTGTCTCATAGAGTCTATGAGACACTGACAATCATCTCTCGATATTTCACACAAGAGATGGGACATAGTTGTGAATAAATCTTTGTTTGTTAAAATTTTACATATGGTAACGTTTCGCTACATTTTACCCCAAATTGTTTCTATAGGATTAAGGTCAGGACTATTTCCTGGCCATTTTAGAAGATGAATATTTGGTTCTTCCAACCAGTTCAGTGTCGCGTTTGCTCTGTGACAAGGTTTATTATAAAGTTACCATCAGGAAAGTAAAAAGCAGCACCTGGTATCAGATGATCAGCCATTATTTCCGTGTAATAGGAACTGGTGAAGTTTCCTTTGACAAAAGCTAACTTCCGGTCCCATATGCATTTATTGTTTCATAAGCTAAGATGCTTGGTAGAAATTTGATTCTATATGGTACACATCTAAAGTCCAGCTTTTCTTGTTTCTTGCTCACAACTTTTTGTTTATCATCATTCAGTGGCTAAATCTAGATTCATCACTGAATATGACTTTTTGCTATTGTTTTATAATCCATGTTGAGTGTTCACGTGCGCACTCAAGTCCTTTTTCTTCGTTCGTTTAGTTAGGAGAGGCTTTTTTGCTGCAGAAGGAAAAGAGTAACCTGTCTCTTTTAAACGCCGGGTTGTTGTTATCTTTGCCGAAACTTCTTTCTTGCTGATTGGATTCCATTTGGCAATAATTTCTCTTGCCGTTTGAAAGCGTGATATTCTCTGACAATACCTCTTAGATGTCTATCTTCGGCTTTACTTGTGATGCGTTTTCTGCCGCACCTTTGCTTCACAGTGCAACTTCCAATTTTCTTATATTTTACAATAATCTTGCTTACAGATTTTGTAGTTAAGTTGAGATCTTTTACTATTTTAATTTGTTTTTCTTTTTCTTGCCATTTCTTAATAATTAAGTCATGAATACATTAAGGGATCTGTTTTGTAGGATGCTTATTGAAAATTTAAGAAAATAAAGTCAGCACATCCCTAAATTGTAATTTGTCAACCCATCTTAGATTAATTTTCAATCTATAACTAAATTTCTGCTACTAGAAACTTAATATGTTAACGTTTTTAACAAAATCTCCAAACTTATGTCTCAGTATAATTAAATCTCCAAACTTTTGACTTCAATGTAGTTGTTGTTTTGCTTGTTTTTTGTTCAACAAAATTAGTTATTACTCAAAAAATTTTATGAGTAGTTAATAAGATGGTGTATATTAAATGTACATGCATAGTGTAATGCTGATTAATGCATAGTACAATTCTATTTTATTTTAATAGCACTTATCTGAGATGAATCTTTTAAATTTTCAAAAATCTCCATATTTTTGTCTCGAAGTGTAGTTGACGAAAAAGGAATTACAAAAAATAATCTTGGAGGGGATAAATCATAATCTTCGATTTATGATTCAATGTTGTGCTTCTAGAAGAGTTAATGTTATTTCTTCGTCATAAAAATAAAAAAAGTACATTCGGTCCAAGGTTCAGAATAGCATTTATTTAAATCAGAAAATCCTAAAATTTAGGTTTAAAAATTCATTTCCCGTTTTCATGAAATTTCGATTCTTTATACACTGAGTGAGCATATTATTATGACCACCTGACATGTTTATGCAAATGCGCGCACGGGCGTCGCCACAATGTTGCTAGCGGGCCGGACCAACATAAAAAGGGAAGCTGAGTGTCGTCGACAACAGTAGACGTGTTCCATTCTTCAACTATGGGTAAACGACGCGATTTAACAGCCTTCGAACGGGGGATGATTGTAGGTGCTCGGAGCTATGGAGCGAGTATCAGCGAAACAGCAGCATTCGGGGGTGCTCAAGAGCAGCCGTCTTTAAAGTATTTAAAGACTGGACGGTTAGCCGGAAGACGGGGTCTGAACGTTCGCGTTGTGGCCGCAGATGGTTGATGATCGGACAGAACGGAGACTGTCACGACTGGTAAAGGATAACAGAAGGGCAGCTGTGCATCAAATCACTGCTGACCTTAATCAGGGGTCCTCCAGAACGGTCTCTGAATGCACTGTCCGCCGCACACTTCATCGCATGGGATACGGAAGCCGAAGACTAGTCCGCACTCCTTTGCTGTCTGCAGCCAACAAGCGGAAACGACTCCAATTCGCTCAGGAGCACAAGGACTGGACTATCGAGCAGTGAAAACAAATCATGTGGTCTGACGAGTCACGATTCCAGTTACATCATGCAGACGGCCGCGTGAGAATCTGGCGGAAACAGCACGAAAGCATGGACCCCGCATGCATGAGTACAACCCTTCAGGCCGGTGCGGGCGTGTTATGGTCTGGGGAATCTTTTTCTGGCACGCGTTGAGTCCGTAAATACGTGTTGAACAACGTCTGGATAGCACAGCATACCTCCGTATCGTCGCCGATCAAGTCCACCCTGTCATGTTGATGGCGTACCCCAATGGATATGGCTACTTCCAGCAAGACAATGCGCCATGCCACAGAGCTCGCAATGTGCAGGAGTGGTTCCAGAAACATGAGGGGGACTTTACCTTACTTCAGTGATCCCCAGATCTCACTCCAATTGAGCATTTGTGGGACGAAGTCGAACGAACCATCAGAAGGCTGGATCTACCACCGTCCAATCTAGCACAACTAGACAGTGCTATCCATCAGGTGTCAGATTCTTCCCACCACCTTCCAACATCTCGTGAAATCAATGCCACGAGGAATCACCGCAATATTAAAGGCAAAAGCTGGCCCAACGAGATACTGAGAGGAAGGAATATATCAAGGAATCTTGCATAAAATATTATATTAACAGCCGTTTTAAAATGGGGAAAAATATGTGATTAATTGTTTACAGAGGGTTGAGTACGTTACAACTAAACGATTTACATTTGCAAATTCTCCAGCCACGTGGTTGACAGGGCTAAAATTGTGACTAGGCGGTCGTGAGGAGTTATAAAGGGGACATCGCTTCGTCATTCTTAATCGTTGTACAAACGCTAGCTGCGAGAATGCCGCCTAAAATTGATATATATTGGGAAGGATTTATAAATGAACTTTACGACGCGTTATGGTCCTATTCCATGATTAAATAACAATGCAAATCCAGGGGTCTGACTATTTCGAAGGCAGGAATCTGTAACATACTAAATAAAAACAGAAAAACCGCAATACCAGCAATTTTGGACGAACCTGAACCCTCAAGACAACGAGTCACTCCAAACAGAACACCGGAGATTGTAGCCAAAGTCAAG
>JAHWFO010057283.1:4326917-4347541 GCA_023313115.1 Rhysida immarginata | reverse complement strand
TCACTCCAAACAGAACACCGGAGATTGTAGCCAAAGTCAAGCGTCTCATCTCTGCAGAAAATCCCAAAACTCAAAGGGCTGTCGCAAATAAGGTAGGGGATCACAGTCAACGGTACGCAACATTATCCACAAAAATCTCAGACTGGTTAAGCGTCCGAAACCTTGTATGGGTGCATCATGATAAAGCTGCGAGTCATACGTCCAAGTCAACGGTCGTCCATTTGCGAACACTGGAACAGGAGACGGGCATATATCCAATTCCGTTTGAAGACATACCCGTGAAATCTCCAATCGCATCCCCCATGGATTATTGCGGCTTTGGGCTGCTGAAACGCGCCCTTGGAAGTAGACGACCCCGTATATTCGAGAAGGTCCTTGGAAAGCCTGTGAAGAGTGGTGGACACAGATCGACCTAAATTCTCTGCGGCGATGTCTTATTGAATGGAAGCGGCGATGCAGAGCCATAGTTCGACACGTGGGCACCAGATAGAACATGGCGGCGGGGTTTCTCATAGACTTATGACGCTTGCAAATCGTTTAGTTGTAACGTACTCAGCCCTCTATATTTATAATAGTAATATTCTTCTTATTTACATGAAGCATTACCTTGGACCGTATATATATATATATATAGGGTGTTTACTAAACTTACAGCAAATGTTCAAGGGGCAATTCTTTGGGTTATTTTACGATTCTTTTATCCTTTGATGATTTTTGGAATGCCGCTTAGTTTCGAAGTTTTTCGACAACATTCTGATTACTAAAAGCGGTTGTTTTTTTTTTTGCACTTGCACCTTGGATTCTTTTCTACTCCAGTGGAAAATGTATAAGTATATGGGCATCTGAAGTCGTTAGTTTGCACTATTCCAGTGGAAAATATAGAAGATTTGAGAAATCGCTGGATGTATGCAATAAGAAACAACCCTGGTGTTTTTGATAGAGTTCGGCAGTCATTTGATTAAGTATTTCCCCACCGCTTTCCCTTCTACATTACTCACGTCTTGTGTAAAACGGAATCTCCAGAGTCTAAAACGTATGATGTAAACCAGAAAACACGCAGCACTCAATGAGCGAAAGAGGTTTACTGATGATACGGGCCTTCCAGAATCCTAACCGACTGCTGAAGGGCCATAATGAAGCAAATAACGCAGCTGTCAATGACAAATAACACAGATGCCTCATTCAACACAGCTATGGTAGCAGACAGTCATCTCGAGTATACCACTGCTGTCTTCGAACATGTTCACGGCCCAGGTGGGGCAAGGAACACCGTTACTGGAATCTTAATGATTGGAAATGTAAAGCATAGTCAGGAGATAGTGTATGTTCTGGAGAATGTTTTTATTGCATGATTTCGGTCTATTCATACCTCTTCAACCGAAGACCATGCTTCGATATTGCTGACCAACAACCATGTGTCTCGAGAATATTTATGTGACTTAATACAATTGTAAAGAGCCGTTTGCATACACAGTTCTTTGAAGAATGCTCTTGTTCCGTTCTATAAGTTTTGATGCTTTATCGGGACATTTTTGAAGAATTAGAGGATGTCCTCTCTTCCATTTCCATATGAAGCCAGTAACATTTTCAAATGTATTTCTCAAGCGTCTGCGATCTATCGTACAGAAAGATTTTCGGAATTTGGGTACTTTGGAACTTGGTAATTCCTTGAATATGGAAATCTTGCATTAACACTGAGCTTCAGTTATACCTTCCAAATGCAAAGTGAGGTTTTATAGCAGGTTCTCTGAAGTTTCGCATGGACAGAACATTTTTCATTTATCAAAAAAGGGGTGTCCGATAAATAATGACAAGCCAGTGTGTATTTAAAATTTAAAATATAGTTCTATATTTAAAGCATTAAGACAGAAATCAGAGATTCCAAGTTTGCTCACGTTTATGTGAATTAATTTTACAATTGCAATATAAAAACTTCTGAAACAATAACATAGTGTTTTTGAGATCATCTAATTAATGCTTCGCCATATAGATTTTTATTTAACCAAAACATCCCTTGCAGGTTTAGTTTGAAAAAAGATTAAAAACCAAGTGCAATTCATCATACTTAATTATACGCGATGCGAACTAAATAACAACTTATCCAGTGTAATTAGAGCCAACAGCTTTGACACTATCAGAAGATCACTTCCATAAATCAAGCTAACGGTTTTGCTTTTTCTCAAAATAGATTCAAAATTATGAAACATTATATGATAGTTCTAGAAGAGTAATTGATCTTAATGGATTATTTTGATAAAAAAAATGTTGTCCTTAGGCATTTTAAAAGCATGCCCGAACTACATCTTTGAATATTAAATTTATCAGTTCATCAGAACTTTTCAAATTCTACTTCAAGAGACATATTAATCATTCATGTAATCAAATAAATACTTCAATACACTTATGTTGATATTGGTAAACGATTTACAATATAATCCAAATTGAATCAGCGTACATTTTGAAGATTAAATAAAAGAGTCAGTTTCTTTATTGTCTGGCGATCTATTATTAAATGTTTGATATCAAGACAATTTAAAGAAATTTATCTTAAAAACGTTTATGCTTCCTAAGAGATGGAGCCACATAAACAAATCGCAATGACTTTTATCTCTTCGTATAAGAGAGAATTTTAAAACCGTTTTCACCATCGTCCGTTAGCTTGGGATTGGGCAACTCGAAGCATAGTATTAGCCCCTCTAATACTATGACTCAAAGGTTAACTCGTACATCTTTTATAAAGACGTCTATGATTGGTCTCTGTAATCACTGACTTTAGACTCCTTCTAGTGCTGTAACTGACTTTAAATTTTGACGCCATCTATGGAGGAGCAGGAAAAACACCTGAACAAGCCATAGCATCAACAATGGAAGAACAAGCGATATTGTTGTAGGCTGTGGCTTGAACTAAAGCATTATACAGGGTATATCTTAAACCCCTGTCACAGTACAGGTGTAGCTTCTCCGCGTATCACCTGTCATCCACAGAGTTGAAAAACCAGCTGCTGAAACTTCAACTTTAACTGCGGAAATCTCATAAACTGTTCGTTATCCGAACCATGTATATATGAATCGTTGTTTTCATCTCGCTGTGGGGAATCACCACCAGAAGTTTGTGACAAGGGTTTAGAGACACCCTATATAAAGAAAGGAACACTAATAAATTAGAGAGGAATGTGCAATAAATTCAAACTTGCACATGGAACACTTCCTTTTTGACAAAAGTTAGAGAGGAATGTGCATCTAAAGTTTGAATTTGCTGCAAAACACGACCAATCATCATATGAAATAGGAATCAAAATGGCTGCCTGCAACAAAGAATTGTCCATATTTTCTTATACAGTGCTTTATCTTGAACAAGCCTTCTTCTATTGTTGTGGGCTATAACCAAGCGATACCGCATGATCATCGATCGATCTCTTTCAAAATTAATGAATACCGTTCCATTAGTTGGATTTTTTCCATCATGGACAGTTATCTATGAGAGAGTTTGTAGTTCGTACGATTTAAAAATGGCATAAAAAATGGCGGCTTTGCAGAACGGAAGTGCAAGTCATCTTAACTAGAAGATAAACTCACAGATTTCCTCGGGTTAAGTTCTCGGGTTAAATTTGAAGGTTAGGTGCTGGTGAATACCATTTCTCGTCCTAACTCTGACCTTAACCTCAACTCTCAGATTAACCTAAGGTGATGAATATGGCCGTAAATGTAGCTTGGTTAATATTAAACATTAGATCTTAAAGATAATTTATGTGTAATAAACTTAGTTCTTTAAAGTTTTATTATTGACATGGTTTAGCGTCTTACAACAAAAACAACGGATAAACTGAAAATAGAATCTACAAACTTCATTTCCATAAAAGTTGGGATAGTTTGAAAACATGCGACACAGCAAAAATATTGATACACTGATGTATTAATTCATTTTATTTCAAAAGAAGATAGTTTATTGGGTAGATATTAACATTTCGGAACCAAAAATTTAATTAATAGTAATAAATATTAGGTTTTTTTTTGCGAACTGGAGGTTGCAACACACCTCAAAAATATTGGGTGACATCTCCATTCCTCTGTAAACGTCGAGGGACAGATGATACGGCTGATGTTACAACGGGAATTTGCTACTGTACGAAAGTTTTCAGCTGCTGAACTGTCCGGTTGGCTTCTATACAGCACGTCGGTAACAGGCAGGATTGTCCTTTTCCTCTTTGGTCCTAAGTACACCGACGATTTTCGCCAAAAACAACCGTGAAAATCTATTCACAGTATACAGATTATGAAAATCTATTCACCAGAACGATCACAGCAAAGGTACGTAAATGAGAAATAAAATTTATTTTGGGGGGTGTGAAAAAAAATTTTGAGGTAGGTTTGGTCGTGACTTTTGTAGAGAGGTTATACAAGAAATGTTAACAGTTAGATATTTATTCCTGAGGGACTGTACTATACTGTAACGTACTGCAGTATCGTTTCGGCCATGTGCGTCGTTAAGCTTAAACAAGGTTTTATTTGATTTCCGGCGTGGTGGGGTTGATTCGGACACAACAAAGAGGGTTGGTTCGGACGCGTCCGAACCAACCCTATATGCCAAAGCGATACTGTACTTATATATTTCATTTATTTTAACTTTTGATCTTTCTTAATTTAGATGGTTCATCATCATCATCACTATATATATCCTTCAATCATTAGACTGGTGGTTGCATTATAAGAAAAGCCTTCTCCATTCATCTCTGCTCTCGACCATCTTTTAATTTCCTGATAAGATTTGGTACCGATATCCTCTTGAATCTGTTTTATATAGTCCTTTCTCGGCCTACCCCTTGGTCTGGTTCCATTAATTCTGCCTTCGATAATCAGTCTTCTGCTTATTCTAATAATTCCTCGTTCGTCTTCTTTTCTCTCCATTTTGTTTTCGTGAAGTTCCTCCAACACCACATTTCAAAGGCTTCCATTCTTTGCTTGTCATAGATGGTTAGAACTTACAAAAGGAAAAGAGGGCAAGATCCGCCTTCCAGGGAAGATATGAAGCGAGCACCAGAAGATACAGAAAGTGAAAGCCGCAGTAGAAATGTCACGTCTGCTAGCCCTGCTTCTAAATGAAGTCAAGTGATTGTGATTTTTTATAATGTTATAATGTTAGGCAAGTTATAATAACATTTTCGTGCTCTTTGGGTAATAAAGTTACCTTGTATTTCATTAAAATGGAGAAAAATCAGTTTGTCCGAAATAGTTCCGCGACAATCCTAAGCAACCCCACACAGAGAGGTTGCTTCGGACATTGCAGAGGTTTTTAAAATATATAAATATATAGATTATCCTGTGAGTATCCGAAGGGTTTAGAATACAAAATACGACATACACATTCACTATTTGGTTCATGATTAACCCACTATTGATTTTCGTTCGAACCAACCCCACTCTCCCTTAAATGACTGGTCGACAGTGCAGTTTGCTTTTAAAGAGGGAAAAGTTATGACGTAATGTTCTCCACCATTTCGAGAATATTCATGTCACTCTCTCCTAAATGTCACTTCTAGACTTCCGGTGTGGTCTTTTCCTTCCGTCCCAACTATTATGGTGCACGTTGCCAATGGCAATTTCATTAAAAAATTATATACGACCAATAAAGAGACAGGCATTTATAAATTGTGCATATTTTACTTCATTCATTTCAAACGCATTTATTTTTTTAATTCTGCTAATATATATTTAGTCAATCATGTTTTATTTGCATTTTTAATATTGTCCCAACTTTTATGGAAATGGACATTGTACAAAAGATTAATTACGATATTAATTACGTGCGCGTGACAGAAAGCATGAAATGAGGCTATTACATCCGCATTGTTGTGTTTCATTCGAAAGCAGTAAGTATCATGAAAAAAATGTTTCCTAAAATCGGACCTTAAAACTGCCCTTTCCGATATTAATTACAGCTATTCTGCTATAATTAGCGCATGAGAAACATATAATTTCTCTGTTTCGAAGAAAGACATATCGGCAGTACTGGGGGTCTAGGCTGAACTCATCGACAAGCTGTCGATCTCGACAAAATCTAACCGTCAATAAGTGGCATATTACACATTTATACACAAATTTACACACGTATGGCTAGATGATATACACTGATATACACAAGTTTACACACATTTGCACATAATTTCAAACATTTATCCATGTATACACATAAACACATAACTGTAGACACACTATATTATCAATTTCACAGTTCAAGTTTCGTAGCACAAGAGAGTACTTCATGTATGTAAATATTTTTAAACAAGTTTTTGTTAATATTGTTAGAAAATGTGTATTCTTGAGCTGTGTGTATTTAGCCTGCAGGCCGGAAACGAAGGAAAAAAGATTTTAATAAGAAATCTGTTGCGAAATTCTGAAATAACGATCGTCAAATGCTTAGTCGACTGCTCTTGAATTGTAGACAAGAATGGCAGAATTGTAGGCAGTTGTCGATGGTCAAAGTCTACACTCGAAAATCGACGGTGTAGAGTCTGTACACTGTAGACTCTGTAGACAAGTAGACAAGTGTACACTGTAGACTCTGTAGACACTGTAGACAAGTCGTGTTCATGCTAGCTCGAATCGACAAATGCGTCATTAACCACGTGACCATCGAAACTTGTCGACAGTCGACTGCTTGTCGATGAGCTCAGCCTAGACCCCCTGAATAGAAAAGGAAAATCCTGGAAAAGGTTAATTCCAATTGGCCAGAAACAACAAAATCCTCGTGTTCCAACAAGCCAAACACCACAGGTCATTCGAAAGGTCATGCGGCTTATCCAGTGTGAAAATCCAGCAACGCAAAGAGATCGCAAACATTGTAGGAACTTCACAGGCAGCCGTAAATAAAATAATAAGCAAAGATTTGCAACTGGAGAAGCGTCACAAGAGTCGTTTTCATAAGCTGCTGCCACGACACGTCTCAGAAAAGAAGAGGAAATGTCGGAAGTTCTATGAGGGTTATCTCGCAGTAGGACGATGGAAGTTCGTTGTTTCTTTAGATGATGCTTACGTCTACCTCAACGATTGCAACAAAACCTGCGCAATTTTTTACTGTCCACACGGAGAGAAGTCATATCATAAATGGTCGAGGAATGAAGGAAAGATTTTCCAAAGAATATATGGCTCGCACGGGATACTCGTACAACGGCAAGCTCACATTTAAAAGAGCGAACAGGAATGATAAGTTTAACTCCCTTTACTATCAGCAGCATGTTCTCAGACCAATTTTCGACTAGGAAATTTCCACAGTGTATGGAGAGGACAAAAGCAAAGTTTGGCTACATCAAGACAAAGCCTCAAGCCATGCAGTCTAACTCGACCGTTCAAATTATGTTGGATTTGGAAGATGAACTGGAATTCAGGTTTAACCTTTCATGCAATCCCTACCAAGTCAGCAGATGCATTCCCGATTGATTTCTGTGAATTTGGATTATTGAAACGAGCCCTTGCTCGACGCCGTCCAACAACCATTGAGGGTCTATGGAAAGCCTGCAAACAGGAATAAAACAACATCAGCCTCGCCGTTTCGCAGGCATTTCCCGTCCCCCGCCTCTCTTGGCTATGCCCCTGCGATGCCAAAGTGACGAAGTCATTCCAAGAGAGACAAGAAGTGATTCTGACTGACCTATTGTTCGATGACGATATTTTCGCAAATGCTGGAGCCATGACCGTTAATGATTTTTACAACAATATTCACATCGTTCAGTCGTACGGCTTGAAAAATAATAAAATTAAGCAATTGACAGGTCGAGGGCGTCGAAACCAAGCAGATGGAAGATGTCAATCATGTAGTGTGGGTTGTATAACAGAAATAATATCACAGCGTTAATCATAAGCAGCCCCAGGACCCTCAAATGGTGCTTATGGAAGAAGATCAACATTTTGTTAATCAAGAAGATGTTGATCTTTCGGATACTGATCCTACCAGTCTTCTTCTATAACTTAGATACGTGGACCTTGCTCAAACAGGACCTGCACAAACTCGAGATAATCCATATCTGATGCTTGCGAAAAATCCTGGGAATCTGGTTTCACGACCGCTTTACTATCGATACAATTAGGTAAACTTGCCAACAACAACCAGTTATCTACAAACACCCGTTGTCAGCCGAGGTTATTTGGTCAATGTGTGTGTCGAATCGGCACAAACCGATTACACACGATTCTTGGCGATAACGACCTGTTCGGAACGTTAAGAATATATGGATTAAACAGATAGCGATGACTAGAAGAACCACTGAATCGATCTCAACCATCATGGAAAAAGCCAATCAAAAATTTGAAAACCCACTGCAGCGTATAGTTAGGCCCCCACCAGTCACAGCTGCGACCAAGGATGAAGAGATGTGGTTTAAACTAGGCCAGTTTCAGGTCTATTATTAAGGAATTTGAGATAACGAATATATAAATATCATTTGCCATAATCCTTTAAAAATAATGAACGTAGTCTCTAAATTGAGATCCAGTTAGCACACAAGTAATAAAGCAGGAGAATCAAATTATTCAAGATATTCTTATCTTACAGAATAAAGATAGAAATTTTAAAAGTAATGTCTTAGAGTATTATTATTATTATTATTATTATTATTATTATTATTATTATTATTATTAATATTCTTTGGAAGCACTCCCCCAGGAGTAAAATATAAAAGGTACGATATCCATTAAATCCTTTTGGGATTCTACTTCAGATGAAGCTCAAAATTCGCTTCCAACGTTAATAAATAAAACTTATAAATGGAAACGGACTTCCTGTGGCCCACACGATACTTAGCTCTCAAAACTTAACTCCTTACTGCTGTATGTTAAGATAATAGTCCTTCACACAACGATAGAAATGTACACATGAGTTGGTGCACGTTGAAGAAGTGCATTGTTTAATCTTGCTCCTTAAATCAAACGGAAGGTTATTCCATATGGGTCATTCCACGTCAATTCAGGCAGAAATTTTATACTTTTGGCACTGACCGCTCGGATTTTAATGAAATTTGGTATACACAATTGCCCTAGGTAGTTTGTAATGAATGCCAAATATTTTTTTTTTTCATTTTTATGAAAGTTACGGACATTTAAAATTTTCGAAATTTGAGTGGCAACCTTATCTATGAAGTACTGTAACTTCCGTTGTCTTTTACTTAGAAAGATGTGATTGAAGACATATGAAAGCTCTTTAACTGTAGATTTTATATGAAATTTTTAAAATTATGTTACGCATGCGAAAATATTTGTATTTAATAGGAATATTTTATTTATGCAAATATCTCAAAAGGTGGGTATTGTTTTTTTCGTTAAAAAATTATTAATATCTTACACATACTTTCATAAAAACAATACAAAAAATTCAAAACTGTGTTTTTGCTCCGTTTTGAAGATATTAATTTTTAAAGCTCGATAATTTTCTCTTTGTCGGAACTAGTTGTTGACAAACGATGCTGGGTGGTTCTCATCACGAACGGCATTAGATAATTCTGAAATTAGAATTATGTTTATTATTGTCTTGATCGTTGAAAGATGAAGCCGATTGCAGGTCCGAGTGACAGAGTCTAATTTTTTAAGTCTAAAAGCTACTCGTATTATACGGTTGTAAGCTGAAGTTATTCGTTTAATATTAACTGCTGAAGAAGAGGACCAAAATAAGGCACTATAAGTTAACTTAGGCACTATTGTGGCGGTGAGAAATTGACACAACTGTTTCACTGTCGAAAAGCTCTTATCCGCTTAACCAGATAACTTTTTCGTAATAACGAAGTAATTCCTTGATCGATCATCTCATTAAAGCGAAGATGCGTGTCGATAGTTATTCCTAATATTTTCAATGAGTTCTTTACTTTCTCGTTTTTAGCACAAATGAGAATTTTGGTCTTGCATTTATTAAGACACAATCCGCGTTCTAAATACCAATTCGAGAGAACTGTTAAATCCTGATTGAGATGATGTTCGATAACTTCTTGATCTGATGAATTATAGGTGCTAAATAAAAAATTGCCGTCAACGTAACTTAAGATGTTCAAGTTAAATTGTAACGTATAACGCTGTTACCGTTTCCGTTCATGTAAAATTTCGCGTGGTGGCCTCGCCAGTTCGAGAGTGTGTAATCCATGTGCTAGTGCTATGGAAAGAACAATTTTATTATTTATTAACTAAAACTGAAAGAAGAATTAGTGGAAGCATTTAAAATAAATATAATAATCCCATAAGTTATATTTTCAATTTTTTTAATTAAACATTGCAATCCGTAGATGAAATAACACTACGATACAAGAAATAATATATGCTTAAAAATAAATAATCGTTTAATAATAAAACCAAGTTCAAGTTGTGGAGAATCGTTTCATTCAGTAGGCATTCTATTAACGAAGTGATGTGAGAAACTTTTATCTGGAAATTATTATAAATTTTCTGAGATACTAATTCAGCACATTAACAAATTTCGATCGTTTAATTTTCAAAAAGACGTGAAGTGTACTCAAAAGTCAGTTCAACCAAAAAAAAAATAAAACAAAAAGAGGCCCAAGAAGCAAATTTACTGATAAGATCTTCATTGAATCAATGTTTTTTCTATTTAATTTTCTTCTGCTTTCGGTAAAATTTAAAATTTACGCTTACTCCTTCTACAACCATAAAACGCAGAGCCTAAAAGCACTAATACCCACACCGTTCATAGTTTCAAACACACTCTCATAATGGCGGCTAACGCGAAGCCATCTAGAGTCTACCGTCGAAAACAGCGTAACTTGTCTATAACATAAGATTTTTTGTCATAACTTATCAATTCATATACTTGCCCATTTGAAATTTTTAGATGGTTTTAGAAAAAAAAAATTAATAAAATTTATTTCAAATAAATGCTCTAAAACTTAAATATATAAAATATTTTCCTATTTTATATAGAGCGTCGATATTTCATTTCCAATTCAATTAGGCATTGCCTTAAAGTTGAAACATTAGATCAGATATTTGAAGAAAGTGAATGATAGTTGAAACATTAGAGCAGAAATTTGAAATTCTAAGCGCAACTCTTATTACACTTTCGCAAAATATGTATAAAGACGACTTGAATTCTGAATTCAGAACTAATGTTTCTACCCCCATAGTAAGCATAGAAAACTAAAAAGGATTTGCGTAACTTAATTTTGCGCAATTTTATTTTTAATTATTATCTCGTATAGCAATCACGTAACTTAATAAGAAAATACGATTCGAGTCTAAACTTTTCTTGGCTTTTATTTAGTTCATGCAAAAATTATAAATATTTTAAAGACATTTTTATAGTCCATTAATGAATTTTCCTCTAGGAAAGAATAAGTTCTATTTTTATAATGATGACATAAATTTTATAATATAGATCATTTCATTAACTTTCAGAATTTTGATCCACATAGAATATAATCAGGTTATTCGCCGAGTTTATTTCTATCTTTTAGCTTAATTTTCACAAATTTCTATCATTGAATTTTTCTATTTCATGTAATGAAATTTCCATATTTCAGTATAATTTAAATTTAAAAATTTTCTAGAATCAATCTTGCATAACCATATAAAAAATGAAGAAACCCTTATCGGTGAGGTAGTGATTCTCATTAGGAAGTATAATAAACTGAATTTGTTTATAAATCCTCTTTTATAAATTAGAATTTTATTTAATATTCGATTGAAAGCGTTTTAAAAATTCATTAGGGGAATTTTTTCTTGATGTAACTTAGAAAATATTTCTTAAATATCACTTTAGAGAAAGATGTGATTTATTACTCATAAAATTACTCAATGCTTATTACAAAGTTCGACAATTAATAAACGAGACTGACGCTACTTTGAACTTAGAAGGTTTAAGACAGAGGACCTTAAAGCATATTTCCAAAACTTGTATGAACGCTGCAATAAGTGTAAAGCCTCGGAAGCTAACTATTTAAAAATTTTAAATATGTCTTGTATTTGTTAAATCGCTTCAGTCTCGTTTATTAATTTTCTCACTTGTAGAATATTTGATTTATTTGGGTAATTTACATAGTACGGGGTGGGTCATAAATAACGAATAATTTTCGTACTCTTTTAATATTTCAATTAATTTTTCTGTACAGTAAACTATACTATTAGGTATTTATTTTCTCTGCACTGCGAAATATACAGGGTCTTTATAATTAAAGTTCCATTTTGACATGGCCATAAAAAAAACTATTGGACCAAAAGCTATAATACTTGGTAATATTATACAAGAGGGTATGGGAAGTTCTACCCACCAAAAAAAAAAAATTAGTTCACCACCAGCATGGAATGGCGCTCTATGCAATATTCGTATACGAAATTAGACACGAAGACACAGGTTAACAATGTGGTTTATGCACATGCGCTTTACAAGTCATTTGGTTTTCAACATGTAAATAATTTTAGTAACGATTAAAGACTTGTATAGAGCTCCATTCCATGCTGGTGGTGACCTTTTGAACTAATTTTTTTTTTGGTGGGTATGAATTTCCCATGCCCTCTTGTATAACATTACCAAGTATTATAGCTTTCGGTCCAGTAGTATTTTTTTTATGGCCATGTCAAAATGGAACTTTAATTATAAAGACCCTGTATATCGCGCACATGGTATCCCTGATGATAACATTTTGCATCACTAGCCAATTTATTTTCCCCTAGAGTTGAATTTTACGGGGTTTATTAGCATACACACAGAAAAAAAATTAGGAGCCATCATATCAAATGAACGGGCGGGATAAAGTAAAGTTCAACAATTTTGATCCTTTCGTTTGAGCTGAATTTTCCATCATGAACTTTAAGATCTAAATTTTCAATATATTTTTTTAAAAATACGGTATTATAATTTGCTATTGACTGTTTATTTGGTATCGCAAGTTATGTCCTACTGTGTATAAAAGTAATAAAAATAAACAGCGACTGATGAGGCACAGTCCTCTAAATGTACATGTACATTCGAGTCATTAAAATATTTTTAATTGGATTTGTGGCTGCAGCCTTAAATAAGTGGGATGTCCAGTTCAAGTTGGCTATTCTTATTTCTTGGCTATTCTTTATCCCTTTGGAGGTATCATCTATTAATAGAATAATGTATAACGTCATAACGCCCGTAAAAGCACAAAATGGTTCATGGAAGATGACAGCGAGTTCACGTTCATACAGGGACCTGCACAGTCACCAGATTTCATCCTGTAGGGTTTTTATGGAAAATTGCAGGAGTTATAAGTGCGCTTATCTTGGCATTGAGTCTGTCTACACCAGAATATTCCAAACACTTTGCAGAGTCAATATGATGAAATATTTAAGGTATCCTGATCTACATATACGAGGCTTGTTTTTAAAGTAAGTACGTTTTTATAATAAAAACAAAACTACTATAAATATTAAAAATTTTTTTTTTACCAATTCTATATACCTTTATTAACTATTTTCCACGTTGTCACGTGTCAATGTGACAGAGTGGGGTCGGTAGACAAAATAATGAAAATAAGTGAATTTATTCAGAGTAGATAACTTTACGCAGTGGAAAAAGAAAAAGAATAAAAATTGTAAATTAACGTTCATCTGATATAACAAGCATCAAATGGGAAAAAGAGTCAAAGTCCAGTATGACGTCGCAAAACTCTTGCGATGAGGGAAGAAGTCTCTGCTGTTACTAGTGCGCACCACACGAAGAGGGAGCTAGTGGTTTTTACTTCTTGTAGAAATCGCAACCTGTTTCCCCAATGCAGTACTTCTTTAGGAATATATCACAAGTCGGGCTAGACGAGTGATGAGCTTATAACTGATAGGCGAACTCACTTCTGCTGAAGACGCCCGGTCATAAATGAGTGATATTTTAGCACAACAAGATGGGCACAGCTTTATTCTATTAATGCCGTAACTCACTCACAATAAATATGGCACAGTTTTATTCTATTATAATTGTAGCACACAATAAATATGGCGCAACTATCATTAACCGATGCGTTTAATTTGAACGCATCTCACGGACGAAGATTTGCACTTCATAAATATAACGAGAAGTAACACTCACAGTCTGACAAGTCTTGCTTTAATCTGGATACGAACAATTTCACGTTTCCGTAGCACACTGCACCGCTCGAACTACGAAGTTCCTTTGTCGTGAAAACTCTCGTGAGAGATTAAGCAATTGGGTTTAGCCACTCCCGCAGAAGAAAATTATTCGAGGACTTAAAATCAAGAATGTACGCTGAGCGAATAAAAGTCCAAAGTTCAAATTGGCGTATCAATAGCTTATCTCGGGTGCTGACCGTCAGTGGAAGAAAAACTGGATGCGGTGAAAAAAAAAAGAAAAGTTCACTCATGCACGGGCGAGACGTTGGGCGAAATTACTCGTCGCGGCGGGGAGAGCGACTTACAGAGAAGCCGGCGAAAAGGCGGAGAATTCCCCTGTTCCTCGCTCGTAACAGTGCGCGAGCGAGAAAGGAAAGACACCTACCCAGACGCTATCGACTCTGTTGCCTCACGCAATCTCTGGAAACGTTGCCTCGAATAACATGCAAATGTCCACACGCACGTCGCAGCAAAATACTGATAACTGCCGTAAAATTGTCACACGTACCTGGCGAGGAAGTCGACTCGTCGGTTCGTCGGCAATATTTCTCCCGCCTCGGATTTCATGGACGTCGTCGTCGGCGTGCGGCGCTAGCAGACTCTCTCTACCGTGCCTGTCGGCGTCGTTCGTCTCCGACGCTAGAAGTTGGCAAAGTTCCTCAGCGATGGCACTCACGAGACGCTGGAGCCGCTGTTGCAAAACGTTGCCATTGAAGCAGGTTTCGGTTCCCTGGCTGGTAGGCTCGCTGGCTGCCTCAGCGTTCGTCACCGGCTCGTGGCAGTGGCTTGCCTGGCTCTTCCCCCGCTGCTTTCCTCGCTTAGGCGACGTTCTCCAGTCGGACAGTCGTTCTCGTCGCTCCCTTTCGCTGTCGTCAACGTTCATCGACGAGCACCAATTTCTCGAGTTTTTCCGAGCACCATCTCTCGTCCGTCGTCGCTCGTTTCTCTTATGCACTCTCTGATGACGTCGGTCTCCGTCCTCCAATCTCGATCTCCCTCGACCAACTCTCAGATTGTAGTCCAATGATTTTCGTTTACGAACTTCATCACGGAGATCCGAGTTTGTTACCACTCTCGGACTCTCGCCAAGCTGCTATTTTATTAGATATCCCTATTTAGTAACGTGTTGAACCTCCATTTTCCCTCAAAACCGTCTGTATTCGTTTGGGCATGCTGAAAACGTTCAACAAGAATGTTGGCTCATACAAACATGACAACGCCATGCAATTCCCGAAGATTCGATGGAGCTGTAGGCAAGGAGCGAACCGTCCTTTCCATCTCATCCCCAAGATGTTCATGGGGTTGAGATCTGGGGGCCTGAGCCGGTCACTGCATCAATGAGAACTCACTGTCATGCACCAATCCATAATGATTATTGTGTATTTCCTCCTGGAAGGACCCATCTACGTGAGGATAAACCGTGAGCATGAAGGGGTGAACTTGATCTGCAACAACGTTTATGTATGCTTTGGCGTTCAAAAGACCGTCTACAGATATTAGAGGACCCAGTTCATGCCAAGAAAACATTCCCCACATCATTACTCCGCCTCCACCACCTTGCAAAGGTTCCCACCAGACATGAAGGGTACATGGCTTCATGTCGTTTTCACCATATTCTAAGCCATCCATCAACATGGTGCAGCAGGAACTTAGACTCGTCTGACCAGGCAACCTTTTTCCAATCCTCAACGATCCACTCCTTGTGCTGCTGTGCCCACAGAAGGCGCGCTTTCTTGTTCTCCTCTGACAGCATCGGTACCCGAAATGGTCTTTGGCTTTGGTAACCCATTCGGGGAAGCCGTGGCCTGATGGGCTTTCACTGAACACAACTTATGTGAAGTTAATCTTCGCTCATCAGGCATGGCTAGTCACTGGATGGGCGACCATCAGAGACACACGATCCTTACCCCCCCCCCCCCACCCATCATACAGCAGTCGTCAATCAAGGTCCATCCAGGGACCCAACTTGTCGGCCTCTGGCCATACAGGCCCTGGATGGACGTATTGGATTCCATTAAAATAAAAATAAATATTTTTTTCCATTTTATATTCCATTAAAATAAAAATAAATAAAAATATTTTTTCTGGATATCTGAGATGTAATGGACTGTATATTGTGCGATTGTTGCCTTTCTGTTTTCGCGCACAAATCTTTTCCTCCTTCTTTGGCCACTTTCATCCACAGGAATCAAGATGGGTGCATGTTTTTTGTTCCTTGACCCACTCTCTATAAACCCTAGACACTGTAGTACGTGAAAAGTTTAGGATAGTCGCCGTTTCTGAAATGCTTATTCCAGCCTGTCTTGCACCTACCATCATGCGACGCTGGAAGTCAGTCAGATCACTGGATTTTCCCAATATTGCTATGGTTTCGCGCTTACCTATATTATGTTGGTGCAACTCTGATCTAATCCCTCGAATTCTTTTCAAAAGTCGCTCTAATACCTCTTCTGTGATTATCCCTCACATCATCGTTATTATCTCATGTGGAAGGGTGCCTTCTTTCGGTTCATCTGAACACGAACGGAGAAACGTAGTAAAGTGATTCAAGTTGTGACAGGTCGAGGAGAGAGGATACTTCGTGGTTTCGTTTGTCGCAGAAAGATGGTGCTAGTGTTTTGAACTTTCTGAAAGCACTGTGTATATTTGCAGAACGTCCCTATTAAATTGCTCAGTATCTAAATGACGCAAATGGTTCTCCATATTAATCTGTCTCGTTGCAGTAGCCTATGTAGTAGGAAATTGAATATTCATTATGTTGATAATGCCACAACCAATCATTTATGTATAAAGAATGGTACTGTAAAAGACATGTGTTCATTTTTAAATAAAATTCTAAACGGATTTAGAATAAATGCAACAATTTAAATTTGAAAACACTATGGCTACTTAAATTTTAGTTTAATCAGTAAAAGCCTTTATTATTAAAGAAGGAAAGAGAGGCCTGTCAGTTTTGATAACGAAAACGAGGACAAAAGTTCCATACGCAAAGAATGCTAGCCTATTTGAATATATGGTGATAAGAAATCTTGTGTATTATTCGAGCTGACAGAAAAGGTAACAAGGGCCAGTTATCACTTCAAGTATCGTTATGCAGTAATATGTTTACATGAGGAAAAAACACTTAAAAAGTTTAGCCACTGAAGATGAATAACGCCTGACACGAAACATCTGGGTTCTAATTTTAAAAATCTCGGCGAGCATCCTTAGGACCCCTCTCATAACAGCAATTTTTCACCAGCAAAAAAAAAAAATAAAGTCCTTGAAACGGAAAAATTAATGTCAAATTTTAACCCAACTGCAAAGTGTCGCCATGTAAAGTGTAAAGAAGTAAGGTTAAACATTCAGCTGAAGAACAAGGGAAAAAACAGTAAACGCATAATCTCGCCTCAAAATACCGATGAAATTTAGAGAGACTGTTAATTTAGATTAAATATCAAGAAAGTCACTGTCACTGAAGTCAACATCTAATTTTGAGGCTCTAAGCACACACTAAACTGCAATAGCATCCATACTCGATTTGGCCTCTTAAGACTACTCGATTATTACTACTCTACGAGATTCTCTTGGCAGTATGAGTCAAAAATAGAAATTTATTTTGGTCAGAAATACCGACCAAACATAGCTTACTTAAAAGAAAAATCTTAAAAGAAATTTTAGAAAAAGGCTCTTCAGACTTACATTAGGTTCATTTCATCCGACGAATGAATAAAATGCAACTTTATAAAGTATTAAGGCGGGTTTACTTCTAGGTAATTTGCGAATTTCACGTGTTTAACAACTTAGCACTTGTCTAGCAAAATATAATTATCCATCCCCCGCGAGATTCAAGACCGGGACTCTATGATTTTACAAACTAAAAAGGCTACGCCCCAGCACTTTCGAATTCTGGCATGTCTTAAATGACAGTGCCCAATACTATCAAGATCCTACAGGTGTGATCCGTTGATTGTCCTACTGATTTTACTTTGTACGTGCCCTATAGACTCAAAAACTACTCGACCGATTTCGCTGAAAATTTCACTGAAAATTTAGTGCCAGGAGTGTATAGAGAGTGATTTGTATGAAATCGAATAGGTAGCGCTGATGTTTTTAGAGTTAAGTGAAGATTGGATTTTTTCACGTTTCGACTGCTGTTGAAATTGCATTTTGCTGTTGAGTATCGATATAATTAAATGAAATTAATACAATTTCACGCAATTTTAATTTCATATACATATGTTACGCGCAGATTGTGAAATTGTACAATTCACAAATTGCTTATTTCATGAACTGTACAATACCCTTGCAGAGTTCGTGAAATGTGCTGAATTTTACACAGTTTATGAATTTTACATGAAATGTGCACAATGATTTCTTCTTATTTCATGTATTGTAAAGCTACAGATAACCTAAGAAGGCTGGTCCTTACAGGGAAGCTCATTGGCGAATGGAGTTCAGCTCGAATAAACATGGCGTCTTGCTTATCGAAACGCAGGCGATAGTGGTTTCAGATCATTGTATATGGCATTAAAAATTATCAAATAATAAGGAGAGCAACAGTTTTGCATTCATCTGTGATAATTTGCTTGACATTCCTAACAAAAACACACAAAGGCATGAGCGTGTACCATCGCCGCCTACGATTCGATGAATCGCCCACCCCCCTTGTGATATATCTGGCAGAACTGATAAAATAGGAAATAAAAAGATTCATTTATTTCAAGAACAAAAAAGAATTAACACTTCTTAATTGATAAAATTTATATAAAATTATTTTTATATCTTAACAACAAAAAATGTCACAAATGAATAATTATAAAAGTTTTATTTTTCTTATAAAAGTGTTAAATGATCAAATATTTCGCAAATTTACAAGTTTAAAATTCAGTACTCTAAATTGCAAAGAAATATCGAAAACAGATTTTTGAGATATCATATTATAGATACATTTGGTTTCAACCTGGCTCAAAAAGTCTTCTTCAGATCAAATTTCACACAATACAGGGTGATTATAAAGTCACTATACATTTTGGTGAAAACTCCGTTTTATTGCAGCAATTGCAGTATGCATCAACCAGATATATCAGGATACGTTCTTAGTAAATTTCAATGTGTCCCCTTTGCACATCCCGGCACAGCTCCCAGCGTTCCACCGTGGCCCGGAAAACATTGCGCAACATTGCGGTGTAATGTCCTCCACCGCGGTTGTAATCCGTTGTTTCAGCTGTGCAATGGTGCGTAATCCTGACCTGGTACACCTTGGACTTGATAAAACCCCACGCAAAGAAATCCATGGGGGTCAAATCTGAGGACTGGAGCCCACAGTATTGACGAGCCCTGACCAATCCATCTGCCTGGGAATGCGTGATTCAGTTAGTCCCGAACGATGTTGGCCAAATGGGATAGTACCCCATCCTGTTGGAACACAACGGTATCCTAAATCCTTCATCTCGCAATTGTGGTTCCAGGAATTGCCCCAACATGTCGAGGTACACGGTACCATTGACAGTCCCCTCGGCAAACATGAAGGGCCCATAGACCTTTGACTGTGTAACTCCCATACACACATTCACTTTGGGTGTGTTTGGGTGTGCAAATAAATGAAATTTGTTAATGATTTCACCAAACTGTATAGTAACTTTATAATCACCCTGTATAAACTGATACCTTCCATGACTGTATCTGCTAGGTTAAGCAAATTTTTCCGCAAAATATTCTTAACTTTTGGAACCGATTTCCTGAGCAGCTATGATTTAACATAATTGAGTGTAAATGTACGGACTGTATCAATCAGAAGTTACATGCTAAACTTTTAATTTCTCAGTATACTTAATGCACCGCAAAATGAAGTGTCAAATTAACATACACGCATTTTATTTTCTTATCCCAATGGGATGCAGACTTGGAAAAGTACAGGGCAAGTCAAAATGATGGATACGATTTCAGACATTTATTCTGTGATGTCTAATGAACGTATCGTAATGTGAGACGTGCGCTTCGAAAGGTTAACTTGCACAGTTTAGTTTCCACGCAGTGGTATCACTCTCTACCGCTAAGGATTAGCAGCGAGCGGTCAAAGAAAATGGCGTTGACGTGATTTCTTCCTGTGTGGGTTTGTAATGTATTGTAGTGTATGTACGTACCACCACTGCCAACAACAGTGGATGATCAGTGTGTGGTGAAAAAGTTGAATTAAATCATATCAGTTTTTCCCCCCCACATGTTTCCAGTATTATATTAATATTTATTACTCATTCTTTTAAGAGCCTTGATTGAATCTTGTTGGATTGATTGTTTCAGCTTTATAGTTCTAGCAAAGAACGTATAAGGATAAGAAGGAAAGGCTCGCGTAGACGAAGTGGCGCCACCCAAGCCTGGCGGGAAATGTGTGTCGCAGAGAAGCCCCGTTCGATGATCGGGCAGCTTTAATCACGTGATATAAACACAGCCTTCACTTCTTACCCTTATACGTTTTTTGATTGTTTGTGCTGTTATAACAATGCATTTCGCGCGGCCTCAGCTTAGATTAATTTGCTTGCGCGTGCGTTGCTAAGGGAAAACAATTG
>JAHWFO010057283.1:4305605-4326517 GCA_023313115.1 Rhysida immarginata | reverse complement strand
ACCATCAGAGACACACGATCCTTACCCCCCCCCCCCCACCCATCATACAGCAGTCGTCAATCAAGGTCCATCCAGGGACCCAACTTGTCGGCCTCTGGCCATACAGGCCCTGGATGGACGTATTGGATTCCATTAAAATAAAAATAAATATTTTTTTCCATTTTATATTCCATTAAAATAAAAATAAATAAAAATATTTTTTCTGGATATCTGAGATGTAATGGACTGTATATTGTGCGATTGTTGCCTTTCTGTTTTCGCGCACAAATCTTTTCCTCCTTCTTTGGCCACTTTCATCCACAGGAATCAAGATGGGTGCATGTTTTTTGTTCCTTGACCCACTCTCTATAAACCCTAGACACTGTAGTACGTGAAAAGTTTAGGATAGTCGCCGTTTCTGAAATGCTTATTCCAGCCTGTCTTGCACCTACCATCATGCGACGCTGGAAGTCAGTCAGATCACTGGATTTTCCCAATATTGCTATGGTTTCGCGCTTACCTATATTATGTTGGTGCAACTCTGATCTAATCCCTCGAATTCTTTTCAAAAGTCGCTCTAATACCTCTTCTGTGATTATCCCTCACATCATCGTTATTATCTCATGTGGAAGGGTGCCTTCTTTCGGTTCATCTGAACACGAACGGAGAAACGTAGTAAAGTGATTCAAGTTGTGACAGGTCGAGGAGAGAGGATACTTCGTGGTTTCGTTTGTCGCAGAAAGATGGTGCTAGTGTTTTGAACTTTCTGAAAGCACTGTGTATATTTGCAGAACGTCCCTATTAAATTGCTCAGTATCTAAATGACGCAAATGGTTCTCCATATTAATCTGTCTCGTTGCAGTAGCCTATGTAGTAGGAAATTGAATATTCATTATGTTGATAATGCCACAACCAATCATTTATGTATAAAGAATGGTACTGTAAAAGACATGTGTTCATTTTTAAATAAAATTCTAAACGGATTTAGAATAAATGCAACAATTTAAATTTGAAAACACTATGGCTACTTAAATTTTAGTTTAATCAGTAAAAGCCTTTATTATTAAAGAAGGAAAGAGAGGCCTGTCAGTTTTGATAACGAAAACGAGGACAAAAGTTCCATACGCAAAGAATGCTAGCCTATTTGAATATATGGTGATAAGAAATCTTGTGTATTATTCGAGCTGACAGAAAAGGTAACAAGGGCCAGTTATCACTTCAAGTATCGTTATGCAGTAATATGTTTACATGAGGAAAAAACACTTAAAAAGTTTAGCCACTGAAGATGAATAACGCCTGACACGAAACATCTGGGTTCTAATTTTAAAAATCTCGGCGAGCATCCTTAGGACCCCTCTCATAACAGCAATTTTTCACCAGCAAAAAAAAAAAATAAAGTCCTTGAAACGGAAAAATTAATGTCAAATTTTAACCCAACTGCAAAGTGTCGCCATGTAAAGTGTAAAGAAGTAAGGTTAAACATTCAGCTGAAGAACAAGGGAAAAAACAGTAAACGCATAATCTCGCCTCAAAATACCGATGAAATTTAGAGAGACTGTTAATTTAGATTAAATATCAAGAAAGTCACTGTCACTGAAGTCAACATCTAATTTTGAGGCTCTAAGCACACACTAAACTGCAATAGCATCCATACTCGATTTGGCCTCTTAAGACTACTCGATTATTACTACTCTACGAGATTCTCTTGGCAGTATGAGTCAAAAATAGAAATTTATTTTGGTCAGAAATACCGACCAAACATAGCTTACTTAAAAGAAAAATCTTAAAAGAAATTTTAGAAAAAGGCTCTTCAGACTTACATTAGGTTCATTTCATCCGACGAATGAATAAAATGCAACTTTATAAAGTATTAAGGCGGGTTTACTTCTAGGTAATTTGCGAATTTCACGTGTTTAACAACTTAGCACTTGTCTAGCAAAATATAATTATCCATCCCCCGCGAGATTCAAGACCGGGACTCTATGATTTTACAAACTAAAAAGGCTACGCCCCAGCACTTTCGAATTCTGGCATGTCTTAAATGACAGTGCCCAATACTATCAAGATCCTACAGGTGTGATCCGTTGATTGTCCTACTGATTTTACTTTGTACGTGCCCTATAGACTCAAAAACTACTCGACCGATTTCGCTGAAAATTTCACTGAAAATTTAGTGCCAGGAGTGTATAGAGAGTGATTTGTATGAAATCGAATAGGTAGCGCTGATGTTTTTAGAGTTAAGTGAAGATTGGATTTTTTCACGTTTCGACTGCTGTTGAAATTGCATTTTGCTGTTGAGTATCGATATAATTAAATGAAATTAATACAATTTCACGCAATTTTAATTTCATATACATATGTTACGCGCAGATTGTGAAATTGTACAATTCACAAATTGCTTATTTCATGAACTGTACAATACCCTTGCAGAGTTCGTGAAATGTGCTGAATTTTACACAGTTTATGAAATGTGCACAATGATTTCTTCTTATTTCATGTATTGTAAAGCTACAGATAACCTAAGAAGGCTGGTCCTTACAGGGAAGCTCATTGGCGAATGGAGTTCAGCTCGAATAAACGCAGGCGATAGTGGTTTCAGATCATTGTATATGGCATTAAAAATTATCAAATAATAAGGAGAGCAACAGTTTTGCATTCATCTGTGACAATTTGCTTGGCATTCCTAACAAAAACACACAAAGGCATGAGCGTGTACCATCGCCGCCTACGATTCGATGAATCGCCCACACCCCTTCGTGATATATCTGGCAGAACTGATAAAATAGGAAATAAAAAGATTCATTTATTTCAAGAACAAAAAAGAATTAACACTTCTTAATTGATAAAATTTATATAAAATTATTTTTATATCTTAACAACAAAAAATGTCACAAATGAATAATTATAAAAGTTTTATTTTTCTTATAAAAGTGTTAAATGATCAAATATTTCGCAAATTTACAAGTTTAAAATTCAGTACTCTAAATTGCAAAGAAATATCGAAAACAGATTTTTGAGATATCATATTATAGATACATTTGGTTTCAACCTGGCTCAAAAAGTCTTCTTCAGATCAAATTTCACACAATACAGGGTGATTATAAAGTCACTATACATTTTGGTGAAAACTCCGTTTTATTGCAGCAATTGCAGTATGCATCAACCAGATATATCAGGATACATTCTTAGTAAATTTCAATGTGTCCCCTTTGCACATCCCGGCACAGCTCCCAGCGTTCCACCGTGGCCCGGAAAACATTGCGCAACATTGCGGTGTAATGTCCTCCACCGCGGTTGTAATCCGTTGTTTCAGCTGTGCAATGGTGCGTAATCCTGACCTGGTACACCTTGGACTTGATAAAACCCCACGCAAAGAAATCCATGGGGGTCAAATCTGAGGACTGGAGCCCACAGTATTGGCGAGCCCTGACCAATCCATCTGCCTGGGAATGCGTGATTCAGTTAGTCCCGAACGATGTTGGCCAAATGGGATAGTACCCCATCCTGTTGGAACACAACGGTATCCTAAATCCTTCATCTCGCAATTGTGGTTCCAGGAATTGCCCCAACATGTCGAGGTACACGGTACCATTGACAGTCCCCTCGGCAAACATGAAGGGCCCATAGACCTTTGACTGTGTAACTCCCATACACACATTCACTTTGGGTGTGTTTGGGTGTGCAAATAAATGAAATTTGTTAATGATTTCACCAAACTGTATAGTAACTTTATAATCACCCTGTATAAACTGATACCTTCCATGACTGTATCTGCTAGGTTAAGCAAATTTTTCCGCAAAATATTCTTAACTTTTGGAACCGATTTCCTGAACAGCTATGATTTAACATAATTGAGTGTAAATGTACGGACTGTATCAATCAGAAGTTACATGCTAAACTTTTAATTTCTCAGTATACTTAATGCACCGCAAAATGAAGTGTCAAATTAACATACACGCATTTTATTTTCTTATCCCAATGGGATGCAGACTTGGAAAAGTACAGGGCAAGTCAAAATGATGGATACGATTTCAGACATTTATTCTGTGATGTCTAATGAACGTATCGTAATGTGAGACGTGCGCTTCGAAAGGTTAACTTGCACAGTTTAGTTTCCACGCAGTGGTATCACTCTCTACCGCTAAGGATTAGCAGCGAGCGGTCAAAGAAAATGGCGTTGACGTGATTTCTTCCTATGTGGGTTTGTAATGTATTGTAGTGTATGTACGTACCACCACTGCCAACAACAGTGGATGATCAGTGTGTGGTGAAAAAGTTGAATTAAATCATATCAGTTTTTCCCCCCCACATGTTTCCAGTATTATATTAATATTTATTACTCATTCTTTTAAGAGCCTTGATTGAATCTTGTTGGATTGATTGTTTCAGCTTTATAGTTCTAGCAAAGAACGTATAAGGATAAGAAGGAAAGGCTCGCGTAGACGAAGTGGCGCCACCCAAGCCTGGCGGGAAATGTGTGTCGCAGAGAAGCCCCGTTCGATGATCGGGCAGCTTTAATCACGTGATATAAACACAGCCTTCACTTCTTACCCTTATACGTTTTTTGATTGTTTGTGCTGTTATAACAATGCATTTCGCGCGGCCTCAGCTTAGATTAATTTGCTTGCGCGTGCGTTGCTAAGGGAAAACAATTGTCAAGCAATAAAACATCATTGCTACAAAATAGCTTATGGCCACAAATGTTATTTTATCTGGGCAGTAGGAAACTGTGAAAAGGATAATGATGAACTTTTATTGCAAACTTGAAATGTTGCAAGAAACATCCACGGAATTCGAAGCAGCAAAGTCTTCTTTTGACTCAGATCCAATAACTATAGACATTGAAAATCCAAATTTGTTTATAACAAATTCGGCTGCATACGTTGCAAAAAAAAATTCTTGAAAAAAATGAATGGATTGACGGTAAGAACATTTTAGTTGGTGATAAAAGTTTATCGGATTCTAATTTTCCAATGGTTATAAAAAATTATTTTCAACATCTTTTCCACTATCTAATTTTTTGTGGTGTCTGCTTTTAAATCACTTTTAAAAAGTAAGTGAATAAAAGCCATGTTAAAATAAAATAAAGTTTTGTTTTCTTTCTAAAATATATTAAAAAATTACAGAATTTAAAAAAAAATTACAAGATTTCATTATAAAATAATGTTATGGAATAAAATAATTATACTTTAAATGTAATAAACCGTGTCATTAAATATATTAGAAAATAAATGAACAATAATTTAATTTAGCATTTTAAAACTAAATAAAAAAAACTTCAATGAATGCAGGTATAGCAAAGCATTTGCTGCCCTCTTTGACATGAGCGAGAAGCTTCTCTGTATACCACTTTCCCACCAGGCTGTGGCGGCGCTAGGATCTACAAACTTACACTAAATCAAGTAGAGCTTTCATTCTTTTCCTTAACGTTCTTTCGTTCTATAGCATATAGCATAAACTTTGTTGTTTCTGCCGGCGTCACACGGAGGCATTGTTGCAGAGCTTGAGCAGAAGGGGATTCCAAGCTTCTTTTCTTCACTGCACTATTGGATTTTGATGATGATAGACCTGGAGCTTATGTATTGAGACAACTGTAATGTATTCTGAAACATAGTTTGTTTGTTTTTTTTTTTGGTATAATTGAATTTCAGCCCCAATGTGAGTTATTCTTAACTCCTGATTGAGAAATGTAATCGTTTGAATTTTATCAGTACTTATTTGCTGATATGTAAACAATAAATTTTACCGATGGCATTCATGTAATAAGTATGATTCACCTGTGCTGGTGAGGTCTGTAAAGTTGATTGTTCGATCATTTTGTACCTGTAATGTCCTCTTTATTTTTTTTTTTTTGTACTGGCCCGTTTCGGAATGCGTTCTTGCAATGCATTCTTTGGATAGCTTGTTCATGTCAAATAAGATGAGTCTATGAACCATGAACAAAATTCTTTCTCTTCTCTACCGTTTTGGCTCACGATGTAATTCCAAATTTTCTTTTTGTGAACATAGCATCAAAGGCTTAATTCCAATTATTCATTGTTCTATTTGTTGTCCCTCACGCTTCAAGGCCATCATCTCGTGTAGTCTCTAATTGGGATCTTAACCTTTCTAAAATGTATTTTGCTTTCCTTAATTATTTTTTAAATTAGTTTTTTCTATGTATTAGGCCTTTGGAAGCCTGTCTAAATTTTGAAACTCATTGTGACTGTTGGGTACTCATTGTACTTTGTCTTACCCGAAGGAGAGAATATATAATTCTTTTATGTGAGTTGCTGATTTAATTCTGATAGAACTATGCATGATATCATAGTCCAGAATGTGCAACTGTTTTAGATCTTACTTTCGTTAAGATCTCTGATGTAATTTAAGAACTTTGTGTCAACCATGTTCTTTGGTCAAGTTTCACGCTTAAGCTATTTTTTTAACTACCCTAATAAGATGTAATAGTATTCTGCAGAATCTCACATCTGTTTCTTTTTCTTTAGCTTTCGTTAAGCATTATGTTGAGATATTAGATTGCCTTGTTTGACTTTGTCTAATAATTCCTTTATGGTTTTGTCATGATTTTTGCTTTGTCTCCTTTTCTGGTCTGTTTACAGTCTGGAAGCAAAATAAACTTTGTCCATTAATTATATATTATGAGAAATGAAAATTTTATGAATAAAATTTGTTTGTAATATTTTAACTTGTTTTTTTGGCAATTAAAGTTAATTTAAACTGGGTATTTTTGCGGACACAACACAACGCTTTGTAATTTATAGGGCCACTTTAACGATCACTGGGATAAGAAAGGTTTTTTTTCGATAAGATTGTTATAACTGCAAGGAAATAGAGATTATATGAGCCATTAGAATTTGGAAATAAATACATTATAATTATTAATAACATTAATTACACTGGCCAACAAAATTTAAGATTTTTCTTGTGACAAAATGAAAGTGGGCGATTTTTGGTAGTATTTTTTCTGCTGATTACGAATATAATTTTTAAATTTCTCTAGCACGCACAGCTTTCTCGTTTTACAATGAAACATTTTTAAATCATTCAGTGTTTGGGGCCCCGTAAATTTCCTTGCGGACCCAAAATATGGATATTTTAACATTGTAGCCGCTTTTCTTCACACCCATTACTTTAACATAGAAGTCTCGATGTGCATAACTTGGAAACTTGACGTGATAGAAAAAATCTAAAAGCAGATTCGGATTCTACACACAAATTACTACTAAGAACACTATATGTGGTCTTAGTCACAAAATGTGTGTTGACTAGTGTTATTTATAAGTAGTGTTTCTCAGTTGAGAATCTACGGAAGGGTGTTTTAACTTATTTTTGGTTAAAGCAGATTAAATGAGTGTCCCATAAAAGTTGCCTTGTAACTTATGAATAAATAAATTCGGGAACATGTATAGTACACCCATATTTGGCGCCGTTTAAGACCAAGATAAAAACACATAATCTGGAATTGATTACTATTGTGTATAATTGAATTGTTAATCTTTTATAGAACTAAGGTGTTATACATCATGCCTCTTCCAACAGAACCTGAAACCTCAGCAGCTGGGCCTATGTTGTCAGGGTTTACCAGCACCATACCAATGCTCTCTGGTGATGATGCTATCATCAGTATTTCAGCAATTCTGAACATCATTGATGAGGTGGGTCGTATAGAAGCTTGGTCTGATGGGATATTAGCAATATTGAAGGCGAAGTTGAAGGGGCTTGCTGCAAAAAAGCAGCTGAATATGAGTTATTTGATTCGCAAAATTGTGTCTATGAAGGACAGATTACTACTGATTTTTCGGAAAGCCAAACTTGACAGAGACCATTCTAGAGAACTCCATGATGTAAAACAAGCAGGTAAAGAACCTGTGACAGAATTTACTAGTCGTCTTGAACTAGCTATAGGTTCATTCAGAAAAATCCTGTTTGGGAGGCTGAGAGAGAGAGAAAATGTTGCTCATTAGGTACTTGAACAGTGTCAAATTAGTTCATCGAAAAATGTTGCTTAGTGCTAATCAACAAACATATAAGGATGCTGTACCGTATGTCTTACGATCTGAGAGCATGGAGAGGAAAACAACTGTTGAAACTTCGGTTTCACAAATAGTAAAATTGTCTAAAACTGGTGAGGAGGATGGCAGTCAGGAGTTGTATAATCAACTTGATAAAAGCATCGTTAATATGGAAAAAAACATTTCACGATTGGCTGAATGTTTTGACGACTTACAGATTAAAAAGGTTAGTCAACTTTTTGGTAAGACATCAATTAGGTGTTACTTATGTAACAAAGAGGGACAATTTGCAAAAAATTGTTTCAAAAGGAATCTTCCTTTGAATAATAATATTTCTAGGGATAATAAAATTGTTATTAAATGTCATACTGATGAACCACAGGGTCGAGTCACATTATTATGACCACCCCCTACGTTTGTCTTCGGGGTTGCCCAGCCGAGGAACTATGGCACGTGTTGGGAATTGGTTAAGTGATTGTATAAGGTAGGTTTTCACTATGTTAAAAACATATCACTCATTGCTGCAATGGTTAAGAAACGTGATTTATCAGATCTGGAAAAGGAGATGATAATCAGCTTTCGGGCCAAGGGTGGAGGTATTTCGGAAACCGCGCAGTTTGTGAACTGTTCTCGTGCTGCTGTAGTTAAAGTGTGCTATGATTGGGAAAATGGGACCGACCGTTCAGAATAAACGGTACGGGAACTATGGAGCACCACGTGCCATTGATGAGAGAGGTGAACGTCGGCTGCGAAGACGTGTGAAGGCCAACCGCAGAGTTATAGTGGACCAACTTCCCGCTCAAACCAACGAGGGTGCTACCAGACATGTCTCTAAAACCACAGTACAGAGGACCCTGCTACGTATGGACCTCCGCAGTAGACGGATGGTCACCGCACCCATGCTGACGAAGGTTCATCGCCAAAACTGTTTCCAGTTTGCCCAGCAGTACAGAAACTGGACCACTTCAGACTGGAAAAAGGTTGCCTTCTCCAATGAGTCATGATTTCTGCTCCACAGAAGTGACGGCCGTTGGCGGCTGAGGCGAGAAACTCCGAGAACAAACATCCTGCAACCATTGTTGGACGAATCCAGGCTGGTAGCGGCAGCGTGATGGTGTGAGGAGTGTTCTTGTGGCATTGTCTGGGTACACTGATACCTCTGGAAGGCACTCTCAACCGATTCGGTTATTTATCCATAATTGCAGATCAAGTACACCCATATATGGCGACTGTCTTCCCGGAGGGGGATGGCACGTTCCAGCAAGATAATGCGACGTTTCATACGGCTGCAATTGTTCGGGGATGGTTTGAGGAACACGACCAAGAGTTCGAAGTACTACCCTGGCCCCCTAATTCCCCAGACCTCAAGACAATCGAGAACCTTTGGGATCACCTCGATCGTCATGTGCGTGCTATGTAACAACCACCGCATACCCTTCAGCAGCTATCGGATGCTTTACAGTCTGCATGGCAACAGCTACTAGTAGAAACCTACCAGAATCTTATTGACTCACTCCCATGCCGTCTAGCTGCTGTCCGTGCCGCTAAAGGCGGTTATTCGGGATATTAGCTGGTAGTCATAATAATGTGACTCGGTTCTGTATATACACTCACATGCCAAAAGTCATGGGATAGCACCTAATAACGTGTGGGGCCTCCTCTAACCCGGCGAAGTGCCACAGTGCGACGTGGCATTGATTCCACAAGAAGAAGACATCTGAAGACATTGCCAGCCATTCCGACTGGAGAGCTTCCCACAATTGACCATTACGGAGCCACTAGTAGAGCCCGACCATCAGCTCGTATCAGCTGGAATTGAGACTCATCAGACTAGGTCACACGTTTCCAGCTGTTAAGTTTCCAGTCGATGTGTTCATGGGCCCAGGAGAGACGTTGCTGATGATGTCTTCTTGTTAGCAAGGGTACCCCCGTGGGTCTTCTGCTTCCATATCCCATGAAAACTAGATTTCGTTGCACAGTTCGCATCGACACAGCTCTAGTATCACTCCGGTTAAAATCTGATGTCATCTGGCGTAGTGTCAGTTGCCTGTTACGGTGACCATTGTACTCAGACGCCGTTGGTCCCGTTCATTGAGAAGGTGTGGTCGACCACTGCGTTGTCCATGGTGGTATGTAATGCCGTCAAGTTGTTACTCTCTGTAGACCCTTGAAACTGTGGACCGTAGGTGTTGAATTTTTGAGCCACCTCCGATATTGAATGACCCATATGTTGTGCTTCAATACCAGCCCACGTTCGAACTCGGATAGCTCTCATCGTGTAGCCATTATCACACTGAACACCTCATCCCTTACTCATGACAGTGACAGTGAACTGACACTGATTTGCATATTTATACTGTTTGCACATGATGCTACTGCCACTTGAAAAATAGTCCACTGCTATCCCATGACTTTTGGCATGTGAGTGTAAAATAAATGTTAAAATTAACCAACAAAATTTTCTTTTCCTTATTGATACAGGCTCACAAGCTTCTTCTTGGATGAAGCTTTGTGTAATGAGATATCTGGTATCAAGATCCTTGACAAAACTACCTTTGGAGGGCCGTGTACAAATATATCTAAGGTGACAAGGTGCAGTTTATCTGTGCAGGATAAAACCGGGGAGAAAAGATCTCCTATTACATGATGGGATCCTAGGCACTTATATTCTATATGAATTGAATATTTGTTTTTGATTTTAAATAAAAATTAAAAAAGGGAAACAAAAACTGCTTACTAAGGTCTTGCTTCATTAGTCTATCGAAATCCGTTTCCGAGATATTTGCTCTTAAAATCAGAGAGTCTTTTGTGGTTAAAAGACTCTCTGCCTGCTTACGAAGTGGTTATACTGCCATGGTTAAACAGAACACCTTTCAGTTAACTTTTTTACTACACAAGTGAAATGTTGAAGGCAGACAAACCACAAATGTACAAAAATGACAAAATAACAAGTCCATATCCGGAGCTTTAGTCTCCATGGCAATACAGCGCCATCTGGTTTGTTTACAAACTTACGTTGATGGATTATACCTCAAACCGCGTTTAACATAAACATTAACATGTATCTAAGTATTTTCGGATATATGTTTATATGGACTATGTTTCTTGTTTTGGTGTGAGGAATCCGTCCTCTAAATTTGTAAACATATTTGATACACTCTGCATAAATTTTAAATGTTTTAAAGTAAGAATTAAATTAATTTTAACAATATCCCAAACATCGCTGTTTTATATATAAATTCTGGTGTCCTCATATGAATAACAGTTAAAGCCATTTAAGTACGTACTATCGCCCTCTTTTGAGAACCAAAAAGAATTATTTTTAACATAAAGAAATTGTTTTAGATAAACAGATGAAAAAAATCTTTTAGAGGATTTGTTCAGGCTCATGATCTTTGCAAATAAATTAATTTATGAATGAAAAGAGAAAAAGGCATTCTTGTTTTTCAGATTGTGGAATTCTCTTTAGTCGTTAATTAATAAAAATATTTTGCTTGCTGTTAATTTCAAGCAATAATAATAAACAATTCTTTTAAACATTAATCATTAATTTTTTAATTATGATAGATTTATTACCATTTATTTATATGAATATGTATTTATAATCATTAAAAAAATAAATTCATTTTCCAATTCTTTTTAGTAAATATCAACATCTGAGTTGACGGACTTTGTTTCCTTTTTATTTATTAATTACATTTACGCCCATGACATTATTCATACTGTTATATCGCATCTATTTACAAAAGAACATTATACACCGCCCACTTCTATTTTATGGAACATTTTAAAAAGTTGATTTAGTAGGCAGTAATGGTAAACTGATTATGAATTCATTCGGTGTCAAGAATATAAAATATTTATAGTTGGGGTTTTCAAGGCGGAAACACTGAACATGGAAAAACGCTTAAATTGTAAAGCTCAATGTCGGAAATTTTATCTATTCACAAAGGTTTTCTTTTTTATACATCCTCTTCTTAATAAAAAAAATACATTTTTTCTCTTCCTCTGTCCCCTCCTCTAGTTTACGTTTCGGTGATTTTCATCAGAATTTGTTGTCATGGACAGAAGAGGCAGAGAGAGAGAGAGAGAGCATCCACTCGATGGGAAATAAATAAATAAATAAAATAGGAGGGGACGATGGTTATTTATGTCAAGTAGGAGGAAAAGGGATTGCATGGGTGGATACTATGGGGTTGGAATACAGAATCCTTTATCCTTGAAAAATCTATTCGATTCTAATTTAAGTGTATTCCTTAAATGATGTAAATTTCATGCTCCAATCGCAAGTCTCTCCACCCGGAATGAAAAGTGACAACCGTAATGGGTTCCATTGTAGGTGCTTCTTAAAACTACTTCTAGCTAGGAAAAAATTTATGTAAATGATATTTGTGCAGAGAAATCCAGCGGCCTGTGTCGACGACTCCTAGTAGTGGTATTGCCCAAACAACATCATCTTCATTGTAAAAAAAGAGCGAAAACGGGTGAGGAAACCCATTTGGTGGAGCGGCTCGCTTTTACGACGACAGTCCATCTATCCATCCCCCGCTGGTTAGTAGTTGTACTTTAAATTGTTTAGAAAAGAAAGTCGTTTAATTAACGTTAACTGGTTAAGTATAAACGGATAAATGTACATTGCCTCATATAAATATATTTATATTTACCACTCGTGTATAATATGCATAATGACCACTTTTCTTTTTTTTTTTTTAACTAAAACTCACCGATGCTATGATTATGAGAATTTAATTCTATAAAAAGTATGAATATATATTTCATTGTTAAAGATTTATAAATATATATAGAAGCAAATAAAAATATAAGCCTCAGCAATGTTACTGTTCCCTTTTCATCAGTTTTATCATTTATTTTTAGAATTTATTCATTTAAACAATTGTGTTCACATAAAATCTGACATTTTAATTTTTTATAGTGTTGATATTATTCTCAATTTACAAAATAAGATTTATAAATAACGTATATAAACATAAAGTGTTTCCCTGATAAGAATCCGTTCCTAATTTATCGCCTCGGTGGCTCAGTGGTTGCGTGATCGCCTCTCATGCCCGAGGACGCGGATTCGACACCGGCCGAGGACAAGGATTTTTTCAGGGGGAAGTAAAGCCGTTGGTCCCGTGTAGTCGTTTGCCGGCTGCACGTTAAAGAACCCTTGCGAGGCAAAATTTGCGGCCCCTATAACGCCGTCCTGAAATGACCATGGCAGTTGAAAAGGACGTTAATACCAAACAAACCAAACCAAACCGTTCCTAATTTAGTTTAGATCAAAACACTTAGAATCAACGTATGAAATTAAAAAAGTATGAATATTGAAAAAATTGGAATAAAAAATTGGAATATCAAAAATTGAAAAAAATTGGAGTAAAAAGAATAAAAAATTTTAAAAATTTTGTTTTTTGTTTTTTATTATTATATCTTCCATTCATTCAAAAAGTATACATACTGAAGATGGGAAAAAAATCCCGAAAACGTTTTAATAATATATTTCAAATTTGTCATCTACGTGTTAAGAATCATCGAACTTTCATCATAGACCTTCTTCACCTGTAACTGTGTGCCTCCCTGTGTTGGTGTAACATTTCTCCACTAGATCTTCGTTTCTTCTGTGTTTCTTCTGTATTTCATCTGTGTTTCTTCTGTATTTCATCTGTGTTTCTCGACAAGACCTTTGTTTCATTTGTGTTTCGTCCTTCAACATTTACTTTATCAATTGGGTGACTTTTTTTTCATTGTTTCTATTATTTATTTTATTTTATTTGTTTTTCTTTTAATTAAAGGAATTTTATTTATTTTAATTAATATATATTAAAAAGGAAAGCATGATAAAATTTAGATTAGTAATACGATAAAAAAAAATTAAAACCATAAATGTAATTAATATTATTAATTTCTCCGTACACTTGCCGACATATAACATAGTCAAACACTCGATTTAAGCAGTTGTAAATACTATGTGAGGCTTTATCTCTATATTCCTAGTTATGTAAATACGAAAAACTATAACTCACAAATACTGCGCGGGCTTTCTGTAGCAAGACTAACTCTATCTTGAATTTAATGAAAAGATAACAACCAAAATTATGGTCGTTAAACTTTAAATCTTAACATATGATTTTTATTGACACTTATTTACTTAGTAGCCGCTGTTTGTAAATGGAACGTACTTATTTTTCATAATTTCAGTTGATAATTTAACATTAATACTTTGAATACATACACTATATTGCCAAAAATGACCGGGCACTATCGATTTTAGACGTCGAATATCTAGAAAAATAATTGACGAATTATCCTGAAACTTGAGGGAGGGTAAAGAGCATGTTATACCTCATATATTTCAATGAAGATTTTGGCCCGGAGGCAAATAGGGGACCAGCAACAAAGTGAACCATAAAAATAATGTTTGGGATCACTCTGTAAAAAATAATGCTTGAAATGCATTGTAGCTTTTACATATGATTAAGAGGCTTCTTTTACTTATCTGTGTTTATTTGTATGAGAATAGCACGTATATTCATGGAGATAAAAAGGTTTCTTAAAAAAATCGAAATGTTTTTGTAAGTTTTTTTTTTATAACATGCAGGTTTTTCAACCCAATGCAATGCCATTTTCAGGAAAGTTGACAAACTACAGCAGAAACAACAATCTGCAATCAGAATAGAAAAATATTAAATATTTGATGAAATGTGAGCATTTTTAATAAATAGTTTAACTGCGCATGCGTAAGCGTTATCAAAATAACTTTTGCATAATTTATTAGCCAAACGTCTAGAGCTACTCATATAAAAAGCCCAAGCAAATATCTTGAAAATTCAGAAAGATATCGCCGATAGAATGAGTTGAATTTCAGTTGCTCTCAGAAATAAACAAAGCGATAAGGGGTTTTCTCCAAATTTTTATTTTTGGACCGGACGCCAGTAACAACTTCTTCTCCTCACACTGTTATGAAGGTATATTGACTCCATATCGGCGTAAGGAGAAGTTTATACTTGTGTCCGGTCCAGCAATAAAAATTTGGAGAAAACCCCTTGTCGTTTTGTGTATTGTTGAGAGCAACTGAAATTCAACTCATTCTATCGACGAAATCTTTCTGAATTCGATAAGCAAAAGAAGCCTCTTAATCACATGCTACAGCTAGAATGCATTTCGAGCATTATTTTTTACAGAGTGATCCCAAATATTAGTTTTATGATTCACTTTGTTGCTGGCCCCCTATTTGCCTCCGGGTCAAAACCTTCACTGAAATATATGAGGTTTTTGCACCCCTAAGTTTCAGGATAATTCGTAAGTAATTTTCTAGATATTCGAAAAAACGTCTAAAATTGATAGTATCCTGTCATTTTTGACAATTTAGTGTATGTATTCAACGTATCAGGTCGTTGCATATCAAATGTTGTATTGCAGAGGTCATCTTTAATGGCCCTCTAGAAAGGACACCTTCACACGTGCTATTCGAAATAACCCCCATTGCAATCCAAACATTGTTGCTAACGATTTGGCAACTTCTCGAGCCCTCTCCGATAGTATCCATGGTCACGGAACTCAATAAACTCCCGGGAAGCGTTTTCGACGTCTGCTTGTGTTAGGAATGTTTTCCTCCGGAGAAAATTGTCCAGCTCTGGAAAAGATGGTAATCGGTTGGGGAGAGGTCCGGAGAGT
The DNA here is from genome assembly GCA_023313115.1 of Rhysida immarginata. Lineage (NCBI taxonomy): Eukaryota > Metazoa > Arthropoda > Chilopoda > Scolopendromorpha > Scolopendridae > Rhysida > Rhysida immarginata. The sequence continues at coordinate 4,310,849 of JAHWFO010057283.1, read as the reverse complement.
ACGGGGGGTGTAGAAGCATCTCGTAGCCCAGAGCCTGTAGCGCCTGCACGGTTATTCGTGCAACGTGCGGACGCGCGTTGTCATGCAGGAGAAGGACGCCTTTGCGATGCACAAGTGCAGGTTGTTGCTGACACAGTTTTGTGTTCATACGATACAGTTCACGACAGTAGGTCGCAGCGATGATCGTCTCCCCCTGCTGCAGGAAGCTATAATGATAGGTTTATCTCTGGAATGTACCACTTTGTTATGGGTACTTGCTGCTAAACGTGGAAACCGTGCTGAAGCGCGCAACTCACCTCGAAATCCGACATTTGATATGCATCGACCTGATATTAATGTTAAATTATAAACTGAAATTATGAAAAATAAGGACATTCCATTTACAAACAGCGGTTACTAAGTAAATAAGTGTCAATAAAAATCATGTGTTAAGATTTAAAGTTACCGACCATAATTTTGGTTGTTATCTTTTTATTAAATTCGAGATAGTGTTATTCTTGCTACAGAAAGAACGCGCAGTATTTGTGAGTTATAGTTTATCGTATTTACATAACTAGGAATATAGAGATAAAGTCTCAGATAGTATTTACAACTGCTTAAATCGAGTGTTTGCCTATGTTATATGTCGGCAAGTGTACAGAGAAATTAATAATATTAATTACATTTATGGTTTTAATTTTTTTATCGTATTACTAATCTAAATTTTATCATGTTTTCCTTTTTTAATTTTTTATTTTTTTTATTCCAATTTTTTTTTCAATTTTCATATTCCAATGTTTTATTCCAGTTTTTTCAATAACATTATTTTTTGGTGATCTCAAACATTATTTTTTGGTTCAATTTGTGGCTGGTTCCCTATTTGCCTTCGGGTCAAAACCTTCACTGAAATATATGAGGTATAACATAATCTTTACACCCCTCAAGTTTCAGGATAATTCGTCAAGTAATTTTTCTAGATTTTCGACAAAACGTCTAAAATCGATAGTGTCCGGTCATTTTTGGCAATATAGTGTACGTGTTATCTATATATATAAAGAAGGATTTTTACTGTATTATTTCTAAGCATTTTCATGTGTTTATTTTTAGCATATTGCAAAATTTAAATTAATTTTTTGAGATTGTTCTGTTTACCTACAAGTGTAATTATCCCGGGCAACGCCGGGTACCTTTGCTAGTAGAAAATAAATTCGATCTCAACGAGTTTTTCAGTAAATAGAAGGTGTCTCAAAACAGATACACACTTTAAATACTTAATAACTCAATATCAACTATGATACATAGAAGATTTGCAATTCAAAACAAAAATTCAGGTGCGTAAGGACACTATATAATGAAAACTTTCCGAATGCCTCTTCAAAACCATGTTACTTGCCTCACTCTTAACTTATACGCAAGATTTGTTATTCTGCAAATATACTTTCAAATGTAAGTGATATCATTATCAAATGGAAATCTCATGAAGTAGCGTTTAAAGAAAATGACAGAAAGAGGTTGTTGAGTGTGATACGAAGCAATCGGAAGTCTTCAGCTATAGCTTTACGAAATCCCACTTCAAGTATCGCCAAATCAATCACTAATAGCCCGTAATTGAGGGCCCTAAGTGTCCATCGTCGTGCTGCCGCTCGAAACGGAATAATAGAACACCGGCAACTTGTCTTGTGGAGGGATGAATAAGGAAACACAGTTAGGCAATCAGAAAGTTGAATTTGAGTTTGGCTCCTTCCTGGGGAACGCTTCAAGCCTGACAAAAAAGTTCGGACGAGACGGTCTCAGTATATGGAACTCATTTCCATTGTTTGGATTGAGCCTACTTGTTCCCGTAGCAGGAACTATTCCATCTGTGTCTTCTTGGCATTACGAATAATTCTGCACCGTTTATATTGTGGGAACATTTTGAGATTGCACTATATCTGTACCAACATGACAATTCTCCTTCTAAGAAACAAAGGGGTATGCAGGAAGGGTTTGAGGATATATGGGATATATGAGGAAATGGAGTGGCCTACACAGAACCCCGATTTAAATCCTATTGAACAACTGCAGGATGAATTCGAGCGACATCTACGGGCTTGGCCACATCGCCCAACATATGTGACTGAACTCATCAACGTTCCTTGGGAAGAATGGAAGAAAATTCCTGAAAGTAAATTAAATTCTCGTGGAAATTTTTCCTCGGAGAATAGAGGCCATTACAAAAGCAAAGGTAGTTTCAACTCAATATTCACATACAGGAAACCATGCTGCAATGCAAAACAACAGGGCCGGAATCTTTTTCACATTAATTTATTTTGGATCTCCCAATGGTTACATTAAACTCATCAACTGTCTGTTTGTGTGATGAACTTTATCCTTTAGGTGTCAGCTTAAGAAAAGTCCGCTGGCGTGAGGTCTATTCAAGATGGAAGTATTAATCAATCTATCAATCTGTGCGGCGATTTTTCTCTAGATAGGCGTTAACATCACGATGATAATGGAGGAGGGGTGAGCTGAAAAACATTCTCCTCATCCCCAAACACTTACCAGTATATGCCATGATGAATTCCTATAGTTCATGTGTAAAAGTGTGCATTTTGAAATCTTTTGTATATGTAAAGGAGGAAATCTGAAGTATGTCCCTAAGTTCTGTTTAGATTTTCTTAATTAAATGAGACTCAGTATTCTAGATATGTTTTATAACATATAGTCTAATTAAACTTATTACCTTGAATTTTTTATGAGCGATTTGCCAAGACGTTTCAGGGAATTCGTCTATAACTAAATGATTAGGCGGAAAAATAATTTCGATTTATTTAAAATTAAAGAGGAAACATACTTTCACTAACATATATTAAGGTCCTTGCAGGGAAGCTTAGATTGATATAAAACTTAGGCAAATTTGACTATTACGATTTAACTTGAAGGTTAAAATTTTTCTGCAAAACTATTTTGTTGACTATGAAAAATAAAAGATTTCACATGAGTTCAGCTTTTTTAAGTGAACGTACAGTCAAACTCCATTCTAACGTAATTGTCGGGACCGAAAAGAAATTTACATTGAAAGCGAGTTTACATTAGAATCTAATTCAATGTTTACATAAAATATTAGGATCAAAGTAAACTTTAATTCAATGCCTTGAAAGTTACATACAGAACATACGATAGATATAATGTTGAAAATGATAAAAGTATAGTATATGATAAAAGTATAGTACTATGCAGTACAGACATTAATCTTTTTAAGAGGTTCCACTCATGTTTAGACTTGGTTTTCAAAATATTTTCATCGATGTTATTCTACTGAATATAAGAAATTTGTAAAATTGTTTGACTCTCCTGACATTAGATATTTCCTTTAAGGACTTCTTCAAAGAAGCACCGACATTTCACTGGGTCTCAATTTTCATCCTCTGTAACTGCTTCAATAATGTCGTCATCACTCAAGATTTCATCAGTTATTGCCTGCTCATATTTTGGAACCCTTCTGTTGTGAAAGTGACCATTCTAATTATGAAGGATTTGAACAATGAATTTTTATTTTGTTCATGTTTTTTACAATAACGTAGGTGCGCCTTATACACGGGAAAGTTTTCCAAAACCCACAAAAAATTAGATGCGCATTATAATCCAAAAATTACGGTAAGTGGGCTACCAATCACAGGTCCTCAAATAATCGATTATAATCAGTAAAAGTCAGCCAATCTCCATCTCCTCAAAATATTCAATCATCTTTCTATATATATAAAGGAGGATGTTTGTTTGTGGGTATGTTTGTTTCTTATGCAAATCTACAGTTTTATTCCGATCTTGATGAAATTTTGCATACTTGACCTTCAAAGCATGAAGAAGATCACTGTCTACCTCAGATTTCGGAAAAATAATAATTATTGATAAAAAAAAAATCGATATTCATAGTTATGGCAGAGCATATTAATGAGAAATATCTCATGACCAACAATGCAAGGCAAAGTTTGTGCAACAGTAGGTATCAACAATGGTATCAACACGCAATTCACCAATAACAATGAGCACAAAATGATGATGCAGTGATAGAAAGTTCATTTCAAAGAATTATAACAATGAACATAAAATGATGATGCAATGATAGAACATTCGTTTCCAGAATTAGTAACAATGAACAGGAAATGGATATAATAGACGATATAGATAGGGCAGCCTCTCTCGATGAGGCAAAGGAGATATACGTGTCTTCCTTCAGCTCCCTAACAAGCGTTCAGACGATTGGAAAAAGTGTATATATGTTTCTTTGTGTGCATGTGTGTGTGTGTGTTAGTGTGTTTGGCACATTTTAGCAGTGCATAACCCATTACAGTTTATTTCCAAAAAACACATCAGTTTATTTAACTTCTTGAGATTGTTCTGTTTACCTACTGTGTAATTATCCCGGGCAACGCCGGGTCCTCTGCTAGTCTACTAATATACAAAACTTATAAGCAATATTGGAGTTTAAACTACGTTATAACAGTTTAAATTCCGTTGTCCAATGTGGACATTAATCCGGCCTAACCCAATTTTTCAAAACATATAAAACCAATATCTCAACAATAAAAACAATAGAAATTAAAAACTATCATTTATGTTTATTCGCGTGAAATAATACTCAAGTAAAAACAAAGTAAATGGCCTCGAAAAAAGAAATTAAGATTTGTTACTAAGATTAAATAAAATGTATTTTTGGCTAACGTCAAAAATAAACAGTGCTTAATATTTTAACCCAATTTTTATTTAATAGCCGAAAATATGTTACAACCGAGTTCGATTGTATAAGGGAATTTTTGGAAAAGCAATATTCTAATATAAATTCGTCTAGGCAAGTTTTGACAACGTCTCATGGATATTTAAATTAACGGTTCATTTTAGTTGAAAAAAGGGAAGAAAATGTTATAATGCAGACATGGCATCTAGAATCGAAAGTCGTGAAACTGTTGCAATATCTGATGTTTTTCCTTTTTAACATAACGTTCTTGCCTTACAATCTACTAAGAACAGGTAAAACATTTAATGCCTACGCTATTGAGAATAAATAAAAATATCATGAACTTGAAACGGATGAGACAGATGCAAACAAAAACAAAAAAACTTCAGCTAACCCGTGTACATTGATTAGGCATTTTTTCTCGGAAGAAAAATAAAGACACGGAAATAGATTTCAAATATTTCAAAAATTTAATATCGAAAAGAATCAATTTTAATATCCGTAACAGGATTTATGTCAGATAAATTTCCGTTTAATTTGACTCAATTTTT